>JAEBUS010000134.1:44761-103501 GCA_023014475.1 Amanita pallidorosea | reverse complement strand
AGCTGCATAGTACATATTCTCTCTAATATGATACAAATACAACTTCTAACAAGTCATTTTCTTCACTACTACTGTCACTACTAGTGTGATATGTGCATATGTATGGTTGTTTACCAATGTTTGTACATACATGATATGACTATAACATTGTGCATATAATGTCTCATACCTTGTCAGCGCACACACACCCAAATTACCAGCCACCCTATCAGCCACCCTATCAGCCACCCTGTCAGTCACCCTGTCAGTCACCTTGCCAACCACCACCCAAAATGACCAACTACTTCTTTCACTACTCTCACTACAAGTGTGATAACATATGTATGGTTGTTTACCATAGTTTGTACAAACAGATGACTATAACTATTGTGCATATGCTGTCCCACCTGTCAGCCACACAGCCAGATTACCAGCCACCCTGTCAGCCACACACCCAAATTACCAGCTACCTTGTCAACCACCAGCCAAAATGGCCAGCCCCACCAGACAGCCACCTAGCACAATGACCATCCCCCCATCAGCCACCCTGTCAGCCTCCAGTTAAGTAATGAAGGGCAAGCTAAATTAATAGAGGGGCAGGTGAGGAGGGGAATGTGTGAGAGAAGTGAGCAGGCAAGGGAGGAAAAAGGGGGAGGAGGAGTGTAGTGAGTGAGCAGGTGCTGAGCAATGAGGAGGGAATAGTGGAGAAGAGGAGAGAGAAGACAAGGAGGGAACAGGTAAGTGGGGAGGCAAGGAGGAAACAGGAGGGAGCAGAAAGTGGGCAGCAGAGGAAAGAAATGGTAGCAGGAGCAAGTGTTGTTGTAAAATATGGGAAATGTCATATGCAGTACATAAGACACAGCACTTTGCACTCAGCCATGTGTCTGGGTAGAGTCAAGTCCATGTAACATCCAGGTACATATAGTCCAGGTCTGGTGCAAACCGACCTGTACTCCTGCCCAGCTCATGTGGAGTCTGGTCATACATTGTTGATGCTGTGTGGCTCACAATTCATGTTTTTATCATTGTTTGCTCCATGTTTGGGACATTTGGATGTTGTGGATGATACAGACAATGCCTTGTCATGATTTGTTTCAAGTCAACAGCAACAAGCAGAGTCTTGGGTCCACTCCCAGCCACTGGTCAAAGATTCAGCTGCTAATCAAACAGTGACAAAGGTCCTGAAGATGATGTGGAAGGGAGATGATGATATTAGCAACTGGAATTCTACTGTACATCAGAGTTTTCTATACATGATGAGAGACATAGTGTCCAATAATAGTAACATATATTGCAGCAGTGATGTAAATATAATAGTCCCATGATGAGAGAAGTGTAACAGTGGGTTGAGATGGGGTGATGTGCCAATGTGCCAATGTGCGCATTCAGTGGAATTGAATAAATTCTATGGCATCATTGGTAGGTCACAAGTGGTGGTTGAGGTGGTGCTGCAAATGACCAGGCAGTGGTGGACAAAGGAGCAGTGATGTAAGTCTGTTACAGTTTCCCTTTGTTGTATGCTCCTGACTCAGTGGAACATTTTACTTTTATCATCATTACTTATACAACTGCACATAGCCAGCCGGAGCATTTATCTCCTTCTATAGCTTCCTTCACATTACCTTTCCAAGGTACAATACCCTTTCCTTTTACAATTCCTTTGTTCTCCAAAGTGTAATACAAACCACATCATATATTGTGTTCCTCTAGTTCCAACTTAGACAAGTATTGCTCTCAACCTTCTTAATCTCCAATGCTCTCTCTCTCTCCTCATTTCTTCATGAGACACTTCATCTTGATTGATTCTATTGCATCTTAAAGTGTTCACTCAGTGACTGGCAGAGACCATACTCTGGCTTCGCTCACTGTTGACCTGTAGGAACGAAATCCACGAATACCGAGGCACTGTCCTATAACAGAGGTAGTGTGGATCTTCACTGCGAGACCTGACAGGTATTGGTGAGGGAAGCTTTTTTATGCAGAGTTGTCGATTCTATAATGACATAGAGCTTGGCAAGTCTGAGATGTGTTAGCGATGATGGTAGCCAGTTACTGCAACAGACTATGATGTGGACATCAGTCTAGTACGCCAGAGGATGAGAGATGATGCCTTGAAAGTTTGGAGAGGGTAATGCGAGTAGATGCGTTCTTATCGATGACGTATTGGTTACTTAAAGTTCAAAAATAATGTTATACCACGGTCACTCACATTCAACATGTGTCCAAATATTGTTGTGATCACGCACTACTGGACTCTTTGCGCAACTAAAAACCCTTTCAATGAGGTGTGCAACTCAGCACATTTTTTTCTGCATCAAAAAACAGTGCTTATTGAAACATGTGGATATTATTCCATAATGGTAATGTAGAGGTAAAGATTCATACCCTGATTTTGGATATGTGTCACACAGCCGAACTTATCCACTCGATGAGGTATAAGTCATTTCTTACTCGCACTGTAAGCGATAGAGAGGTTTTTAGTCACTGTATAAATAGAAAGATATACTGCATTGTGTATATTTGCTTACTATGTTTAGAAGATTTACCCCGGATTCAGTGGCAATATTGTTGCAAAAGAATAAAAAAGTTACTGATAACTCAACACATTCTTTGTTTGCATATGTTTGAATATCACCACCAAGGCAAATTTGATTCCTCTACATTTTTGATTAATAGAAGATGTTATGAATCTGACAAGTGTGGTGTGTTGGCATTGTCACAAAACTTGAAAGAAAGGGCTATATCTCATGAAGTTCTTTGTTTATTTATGTTTTATACCATCAATAGAATTGGATTTCCCCCCTCTACAACTTTTGTTAATAGAGCATGTCATGAATATGACTTTGGTACATTGGAGTGCAGTGGCTGTGCTAAAAATGCGGAATCCTGATAGTATATTGCAATTATCTCTGTGAATACCAGGTTTACACTTATCTGGTTTTCATATTCTTAGTCAGACTCATGCCCTCTACATTTTTTGTTAATAGGTCATGTGACAATTCTCACTTTTCTAACTGTGTGAAATTGTGACAAGTCTTGTGACATGTGAGAAACTTTAAAGTTGTGGGAAATTTGATATAGGCATGTGCTTACATATACAATCTTATCTACATTAATCTAATTATGTAATCAACTTATCTACTTATGCAATCTCCTTATCTACTTAGGCAATCTCCTTATCTACTTATGTAATCTACTTATCTACTTATGTAATCTACTTAAATACTTATGTAATCTACTTAAATACTTATGTAATCTACTTATCTCACATTACATGGCTTACTAATATGTATTACTAATCAATTCTCGACGAGGGGAATGGGGGTTCAGTGGCATGGCTGGCTGTCCTTATATACCTTTCAGGTGTGCACAGACCATCTGCCTAATGGTCATGTGATATGCGACATGTGACATGTGACATATTCTTATCGGACTATTGTAATGGATTACAGTTATGTACATTTCTTAGAATAGTTTCTAATGTATGTGATATATTCCTATCAGACTCCGATTAGTCCGATTTGACTCCGCTCGGAGTCCATCGGACTGTGTCCGATATCATCCGATTTGACTCCGATAAAATGGTCGGACTGGGATCGGAGTCAAATCGGAGTGGAATAGGAATTTTACTGCCATTCTATTAATGACTTTTTTTCATCGGAGTCCGATCGGACTCCGATAAGACTCCGTTGGACTCCGTTGGACTCCGATCGGAATAGGGGGGGGACAGTAAAGAGCTCCTCTGACATAAGACGAGAAATTGAAGTACTGAATAATGAAATTTCCAGTTTGCTGCCCGCTTAGCAGAAAATTATAAACATCTTGGATCCGGTGGTAACTTTGTTGACCAACTTTCCACAAATGATGCCAAAATGTTTGGACCAGCTATTGCTGCTTTGATATGTCAGGCAAAAACTCGGATGGACATTCTTCACTTGTTCAGGCCATACAAACATGTACAATATACTGGTGCACAGGGGTATTAATGTCCTGGACACCATTTTCCAATAATGGTGGCCTATTAGGTGGAATATATCACAATATTCATTCAATTGGTATGCACTCCTGAAAGCTTTCCAAATGGTAGCATTGTCAAGTCAATAGGAGGCCAACATGTCTCAGGACCATGGAGATCCATGATTTATTGTCATGGCTTAAGGGCTTTAACAGAACAAGAGTTGCTTGACAATTTTCAACAAGCATTCCAATTTACATGGACAGTTCTAGAATGGTCCAGGGAGAGGCAGATTCATCAAGATGCACTCAAGGCCATTGTCTCAAGCACACTACGTGTGTATCAGATGATCCACGCAGACATTGTATCAGGAGATATAGAGATAGTCATGCCAGGACCAGGTGACTTTTTCCAGCAAGAAGAGATGCAAATTCATGGAAATGATGATGTGACAATGTACAAGCATCATGCCATTCTCTGTACAACAGATATGGGCATCAGCAAGATGGTAGCAAATTTGTCTTATTCTGAGTCTGAAAGAAAGTGGATCCTCACAGAAGACAAGGCAATCATCTTAAAAGCTAAGGTAGCTTTGACTACCTTGTAACCACCATTCAAGCCATCAGTGTCCAGTCACATTTGTAGTTTTGCTTTGTACATATGTATGACTTACCATATCGGACTAAATCAAGTTTGGATATGCACCTCATAGCACAAGTCGGCAGTGGAAAACTCCTCCATCCTCGTACCTGAATATTACTGAAATTGAAAATGTACTGTTGTGATGGTTTTGCACAGGAAAATGGTTGAGGTCGTTGGAAGACAGTATTGGAAAATGGTTGAGAGCACAATTACAAAAACGGGATGAATAGCTCACCTGCGTAATGGTATAGGAAAACGTTGATCTCAATGGAAAATGAAAATGTACTGCTGTAATGGTTTTGCACAGGAAAACGGTCTTGGAAAAGTGTTGAGAGCACAATTAACAAAGCGGAATTGGTAGTTCACCTGCGTAACAGACCAACAGTTTAGGAAAACAAGTGCAGGAAGACGGTCTTGATGATAGCATGATTAACAAAACAGAAATAATAACTCACCTGCGTAACGGTTCAGGAAAACAAGGGCGGGAAGACGGTCTTGGAAAGTGGTTGAGGCACGATTAACGAAACGGAATGGATAACCCACCTGCGCAGGAAAACTGGAAAACAGTTGAGGGCGTGATTGACGAAACGGAATTGGTAGACGGTTTAGGAAAACAAGCGTGCGTGATTAACAAAACAGAATTGATAACTCACCTGTGTAATGGTTTAGGAAAACAAGGGCGGTAAGATGGTGTTGATGAAATCATGATTAACGAAACGGAAATGATAACTCACCTGCGTAACGATTTAGGAAAACAAGGGCGGGAAGACGGTCTTGGAAAGTGGTTGAGGCGTGATTAACGGAACATAATGGATAACCCACCTGCGCAGGAAGACTGGAAAATGGTTGAGGGCGCGATTGACGAAACGGGATTGGTAGACCTGCATAACGGTTTAGGAAAACAAGCGGGCACAATTAACAAAACGGAATTGATAACTCACCTGTATAACGGTTTAGGAAAACAAGGGCGGGATGACAACGGTCTTGGAAAACAATTGGGGGCGCGATTAACAAAACGGAATGGATAACCCACCTGCGCAGGAATCAGACCTGGAAAACGGTTGAGTGCGCGATTGATGAAACGGAATTGTTAGACCTGCGTAATGGTTTAAGAAAACAAGCGGGTGCAATTAACAAATTGGAATTGATAATCCACCTGCCATATAACAGTTTAGGAAAACAAGGGCGGGATGACGACGGTCTTGGAAAACAATTGAGGGCGCAATTAACGGTGTACCGGTTCAGAAAAACAAGTGAGGGAAGACAGTCTTGGAAAACAGTTGAAGGCGCGATTAATGAAACGGAATTGATAACTTCTCACCTGCATAATGGTTTAGGCAAACGTCAATCTCAATGTAAATTGAAAACGTTACACCTGCCTGATCCAACCGGATACCTCCACCCGGACTTTTCGCTGGGGCATATCCTTGGACTTGCGCATGGACGAGCTTCGTGTCATTTCCCCTCCATCATATTCGTCTGAGGAATACACGACAGCCTCCGCGGAAGACGGCAAAGAGCAAACAGACACAGTTGGCTCGGCCTGCACGGAAACAGAGTTGCAGTGCTTGCGCCAACTTTGCTTGCCAAGTTGTTCAGAAGCATTGGTACGTTGCTGAGTCCTCTGGAGGTTGGCAGGTAGCACTTGTTCAATCGCACCTTCTGGCAATCTCGGCAGTACAACCACCTTTTCTTCGATTGGCAAGCCTTCAGATGCATTGTATGAGCGAGGTTGCCCTGGAGGGCTGGGCAAAGGATGGGAATACCCATCCTGTTTCGTTAATACTGTTTTCCAAGACCGTCTTCCAATGCCCTCAACCGTTTTCCCACGCAAAACCACCACAACAGTACATTTTCAATGATATTCAGGTAAGAGGATGGAGGAGCTTTCCGATTGTTTGGCGAAGCGAGAAGCAGAGGCTGGAATTGCCACCGCTGCATCGTGCTACCAGGCTGAAAGCAGAGATACGGGCCTCGGAATGATCAAGGTAATTTTCGCTTTGAATGCGCATACATAGCTTGAGCACGTTTATTGAGAGTCTCAGACTTACACCAGCACAGTGCGGATGATGCCATCAAGCTAGAATTGCTGAAGGAGACCCGGCGGGAATGCGACGGATCCGGAGCAAAGGTCGAGTGAGTATCAAATATCTGTGTACTTTTCAGAGATCATTGATGCAAATCTGACAGGAATGGGAGTTGTTGAAACAAGGATGATTGGCTAATTGCCCTGGGACAGTGTACGTTGCTTCCCACTCCAGCATTTAAGTCATTTAGAAATCGGCATCAGAACCACAGAACAACGAGACGAGTGCCGAAAATGTTGAGAATGAACTTGCCCTGGCGAGCCAAACGGAAAGTGAAAGCGGAAAGAAACTGTAAGGAAAGCTACAGGAACACCGCATCCGCAACAACGTCTGCGCCTGCAATGGCACCTGCAACAGGCTGCTAACACGGTGACTTCAGCCCTCCTGAGCCGCCGAGCTGGAGCGCTTCAGCAGGTGGTCAGCGCACGCTGTATCGCACGCTCAGCGTGCATTCTGACAGAAAAAAAATCTGTTGCAAAATGAAAAATTCTGCATTTATGAAAATTCTATGAAAATTTAATGTCTTAAACTGGGCTAGATGTTGTGCAAAATTTTGAATTTTGATCAGATAAAAATTCTTGCAGAATTCTAACAATGGAGAAATGATTTTGAAAGAATTTTGCCACCTGCAAAATAGTCCTGTGCCAGCTGTGCTTACAGCTCTATATGCTTTAATAACAACTGTGTGGGCATGCAGACTTGTTCCAATACTTCAGTTTTGCTCAAACTTCCTAAAATGTAAATTTTTCCATGGTTCTAGTCAGTTCAAACCAGAACTGAACTGAACTGAACCCAAACCATCAGTTTGGGTTTGGTTCAGGCAAATTCCAGTTGGTCCAGGTTTGGGTTCAGCCAAAAATAGCCCCAAACTGAACTGAACCAACTTCAGGAACCCTACAAGTCACATGACCATGCTTAATAAGCTATTATGATTAAATATGAAAATATAGTTATTTGATCTTATCTTATTCAATAAGATATGATTAGATATAGATAAGATAAATGTTCATTACATTTGTTAATGTAATGAATGTAACTAATCTTGATGTAACTATATAAATAACTATCAGAGTTTTGACAATTATGTACGACCATCAGGATTATTGGGTGAAAAGGTTAAGGCCTTATATGGCCTTAAAATATTAAAAATATTAAAAATATATGTAACTCTTATACACCAATTGACAATGCTAGATAAAGGACAGTAGAGTTGACAAATTTCAAAAGGCAAACAATAATTGGGATGTTCCATAAGGATAAATAAGTGTTATGAGTAGTCATAAGAATCAAGCCATAGCCTAACATTGATAAGGGTTGGTAGATATAGCAGATTATGTCAGTTTTATCAGGGTATGATCAATAGATACCTGATGTCATTGCTTGGGCAAGATATGCAAGAAAGGCTTGATGGGTATAATAACTGTAGCAATGATAAACATAGATAAGGGTCGGTAGAGATGGCAGATTATGTCACTTTTATAATGGTGTGAGCAACAGATACCTGATGTCATGGCTTGGGCAAGATATGCAAGAAAGGCTTGATAGGTACAATAACTGTAACAATGATAAACATAGATAAACATAGATAAGGGTTGGTAGAGATGGCAGATTATGCCAGTTTTATCATGGTGTGATCAACAGATATCTGATGTCATTGCTGATCATAGTGGCAATGCTTGACACAATTATCCAAGACATGTTGCAGTTGATCTGAGCACACAGACATGGAGTGTAGGTGGTTGGTGTCATCATCATCCTTATGGTGCCTCTGATCTGAACACACAGAAAGATAGTATAGGTTGTTTGCATCATCATCATCATTATCATGCCTCTGATAAGTCATGCAAGACCAAGGAGTCTTGATCATTGGTATCAGATTTAACAATGCTTGACATGGCCATCCAAGACATGTTGCAGCTGATCAAGATTTCACAGAATGCCAATACCTGATCAACAGGTTCAATAAATTCACAGACATATAGTGTAGGTAGTTTTGCATCATCATGGTGTCTCTGATAAGTTATGCATGACAGACAAATCTGGGTCATGGACATCAGTCCAACAACAGTTGACACAATCATCCAGACATGTTACACTTGATCATGAACACAAAATATAGTGCAGGTAGTTTGCATCATCATTATCATTATGAGGCCTCTGATAAGTCATGCCTTACAGAGGAACCTTGATCATGGGTATCAGAATGACATGACCATCCAGGACATCTTGCAGGTGATCATCATCATCATCATGGTACCTCTGATATGATGTGCATGACAGAGGCATCTTGATCATGAGCATCAGACTGACAACACTTAATCAACTCCTCTTGGCCATAATTATATATCATTGGTAGAATAAATATAACTTAATTAACTAGTTATTGCACTCCTGTTATCCTCTCCTTTCATATACTGTCTAGAATAGGGTAGAGAGAGAGGGAGGCAAGCATGAGGAGAGGGCAGAATGGCAGATGGATCTCTCCTCAACAACAACAACGGGAGGGTGAATGGTTCTGTGGAGTACTGGCGTGCGCAAAGGTCATTGGCGCTTAACACTTCGCATTAGTGTATGCAGTCTGTCATTGGGGCGGTATGGTTTGGGTATGGTAGTGTTGGAGGGGGGGGTGAGAGGAAGGGGGGGGAAAAAAAAGAGAGAGATCCATCTGCCATTTCTGCCCTCTCCTGCATGTTGCCTCGCCTCTTCTCATTACCCTATTCTAGACAGTATAATGAAAGGAGAAGGATACAAGGAGTGCAATAACTAGTTAATTAAGTATATTTATTCTCCAATGATATTAATTATGGCCAAGAGGAGTTGATTTAAGGTTGTCAGTCTGATGCTCATGATCAAGATGCCTCTGTCATGCACATCAATCAAGAGGTCCATGATGATGATGATGATCACCTGCAAAGATGTCCTGGATGGTCATGTCATTCTGATTACCCATGATCAGGTTCCTCTGTAAGGGCATGACTTACAGAGGCCTCATAATGATAATGATGATGCAAACCTACCTGCACTAATATTTTGTGGTTCATGACCAGTGTAACATGTCTGGAAATGATTGTGTCAACTGTTGTTGGACTGATGTCCATGACCCAGAATTTGTCTGTCATGCATAAACTTATCCAGAGACACCATGATGATGCAAAAACTACCTACACTATATGTCTGTGAATTTATTGAACTGTTATCAGGTATTTGGCATTCCTGTGAAATCTTGATCAGCTGCAACATGTCTTGGATGGCCATGTCAAGCATTGTTAAATCTGATACCATGATCAAGACTCCTTGGTCTTGCATGACGCTTATCAGAGGCATGATAATGATGAAATGAATGATGCAAAACAAACTATACTATCTTTCTGTGTTGTTCAGATCAGAGGCACATAAGGATGATGAATGAAACCACCACCTACGACTCCATGTCTGTGTGCTCAGATCAACTGCAACATGCTTGGGATAATTGTGTCAAGCATTGCCAATTTTTTTTTTTTTTCTATGATCAGCAATGACATCAGATATCTGTTGATCACACCAATGATAAACTGGCATAATCTGCCATCTCTACCACCCTTATCTATGTTATCTATTTTATCATTGTTACAGTTAATTGTACCTATCAAGCCTTTCTTGCATATCTTGCCCAGCATGACATCAGGTATCTGTTGCTCACACCATTATATAAAGTGACATAAATCTGCCTCTTTACCGACCCTTATCTATGTTTATCATTGCTACAGTTATGATATCCCATCAAGCCTTTCTTTGGCATATCTTTGCCAAGCAATGACATCAGGTTTAATTCCCTTTATTTTTTTTTGAAATCCATAAGAACCCCCTGAAGATAAAAACCCTGGGACAAATAATCCCCCCCCTTGGGGGCTAAATATCTACCAACCTTATCGAATGTTAGGCTATGGCGTTTGATTTCTTATGAATACTCATAACACTTATTATCCTTATGGAAGCATCCCAATTATTGTTTGCCTTTTGAAATTTGTCAACTCTACTTCCTTATCTAGCATTGTCATTGGTGTATAAGAAGTTAAATATATTTATATTTTTAATATTTTAGGCCATATAAGGCCTTAACCTTTTCACCCAATAATCCTGAATGTCGTACATAATTGTCAAAACTCTGAAATAGTTATTTAATAAATAGTTACATCAAGATTTAGTTACATTCCATTAATTAACAAATGTAATGAACATTTTTACTTATTTCTATATCTAATCAATATTTATTGAATAAGATAAGATCAAATAACATTATTTATATTTAATCATAATAGCTTATATAGGCATGGTCCATGTGACTTGTAGGTTTGTAGGGTTCCGAAGTTGGTTTCAGTTCAGTTTGGGGGCTTATTTTTGGACTGACCAAACCTTGGACCCAACTGGAATTGCCTGAACCAAACCCAAACTGATGGTTTGGTTCAGTTCAGTTCAGTTCTGGTTTGAACTGACTAGAACCATGGAAAATTTACATTTAGGAAGTTTGAGCAAAACTGAAGTATTGGAACAAGTCTGCATGCCACACAGTTGTTATTAAAGCATATAGAGCTGTAAGCACAGCTGGCACAGGACTATTTGCAGTGGCAAAATTCTTTCAAAATCATTTCTCCATTTAGAATCTGCAAGAATTTTTATCTGATCAAAATTCAAAATTTTGCACAACATCAGCCCAGTTTAAGACATTAAATTTTCATAGAATTTTTCATAAATGCAGAATTTTTCATTTTGCAACAGATTTTTTTTTCTGTCAGAATGCACGCTGAGCGTGCGATACAGCTGCGCTGACCACCTGCTGAAGCGCTCCAGCTCGGCGGCTCAGAGGGCTGAAGTCACCGTGTTAGCAGCCTGTTGCAGGTGCCATTGCAGGCGCAGACGTTGTTGCGGATGCGGTGTTCCTGTAGCTTTCTTACAGTTTTTTCCGCTTTCACTTTCCGTTTGCTCGCCAGGGCAAGTTCATTCTCAACATTTTCGGCACTCGTCTCGTTGTTCTGTGGTTCTGATGCCGATTTCTAAATGACTTAAATGCTGAGTGGGAAGCAACGTACACTGTCCCAGGGCAATTAGCCAATCATCCTTGTTTCAACAACTCCCATTCCTGTCAGATTTGCATCAATGATCTCTGAAAAGTACACAGATATTTGATACTCACTCGACCTTTGCTCCGGATCCATCGCATTCCCACGCGGTCTCCTTTAGCAATTCTAGCTTGATGGCATCATCCGCACTGTGCTGGTGTAAGTCTGAGACTCTCAATAAACGTGCTCAAGCTATGTATGCGCATTCAAAGCGAAAATTACCTTGATCATTCCGAGGCCCGTATCTCTGCTTTCAGCCTGGTAGCACGAGTCAGCGGTGGCAATTCCAGCCTCTGCTTCTCGCTTCGCCAAACAATCGGAAAGCTCCTCCATCCTCTTACCTGAATATCATTGAAAATGTACTGTTGTGGTGGTTTGCGTGGGAAAACGGTTGAGGGGCATTGGAAGACGGTCTTGGAAAACAGTATTAACGAAACAGGATGGGTATTTCCATCCTTTGCCCAGCCCCTCCAGGGCAACCTCGCTCATACAATGCATCTGAAGGCTTGCCAATCGAAGAAAAGGTGGTTGTTACTGCGAGATTGCCAGAAGTGCGATTGAACAATGGCTACCTGCCAACCTCCAGAGGACTCAGCAACGTACCAATGCTTCTGAACAACTTGGCAAGCAAAGTTGGCGCAAGCACTGCAACTCTGTTTCCGTGCAGGCCGAGCCAACGTGTTCTGTTTGCTCTTTGCCGTCTTCCGCGGAGGCTGTCGTGTATTCCTCAGACGAATATGATGGAGGGGAAATGACACGAAGCTCGTCCATGCGCAAGTCCAAGGATATGCCCCAGCGAAAAGTCCGGGTGGAGGTATCCGGTTGGATCAGGCAGGGTTTAACGTTTTCAATTTACATTGAGATTGACGTTTGCCTAAACCATTATGCAGGTGAGAAGTTACAATTCCGTTTCATTAATCGCGCCTTCAACTGTTTTCCAAGACTGTCTTCCCTCACTTGTTTTTCTGAACCGGTACACCGTTAATTGCGCCCTCAATCGTTTCCAAGACCGTCGTCATCCCGCCTTGTTTTCCTAAACTGTTATATGGCAGGTGAGTTATAATCCAATTTGTTTAATTGCACCCGCTTTTCTTTAAACCATTACGCAGGTCTAACAATTCCGTTTCATCAATCGCGCACTCAACCGTTTTCCAGGTCTGATTCCTGCGCAGGTGGGTTATCCATTCCGTTTGTTAATCGCGCCCCCAATTGTTTTCCAAGACCGTTGTCATCCCACCCTTGTTTTTCCTAAACCTATTACAGGTGAGTTATCAATTCCGTTTGTTAATTGTGCCCGCTTGTTTCCTAAACCGTTATGCAGGTCTACCAATCCCGTTTCGTCAATCGCGCCCTCAACCATTTTCCAGTCTCCTGCGCAGGTGGGTTATCCATTATGTTCCGTTAATCACGCCTCAACCACTTTCCAAGACCGTCTTCCCGCCCTTGTTTTCCTAAATCGTTACGCAGGTGAGTTATCATTTTCCGTTTCGTTAATCATGATTTCATCAACACCATCTTACCGCCCTTGTTTCCTAACCATTACACAGGTGAGTATCAATTCTTTTGTTAATCACGCACGCTTGTTTTCCTAAACCGTCTACCAATTCCGTTTCGTCAATCACGCCCTCACTGTTTTCCAGTTTTTCCTGCGCAGGTGGGTATCCTTCCGTTTCGTTAATCGTGCCTCAAACCACTTTCAAGACCGTCTTCCCGCCCTTGTTTTCCTGAACCGTTACGCAGGTGAGTTATTATTCTGTTTTGTTAATCATGCTATCATCAAGACCGTCTTCCTGCACTTGTTTTCCTAAACTGTTGGTCTGTTACGCAGGTGAACTACCAATTCCGCTTTGTTAATTGTGCTCTCAACACTTTTCCAAGACCGTTTTCCTGTGCAAAACCATTACAGCAGTACATTTTCATTTTCCATTGAGATCAACGTTTTCCTATACCATTACGCAGGTGAGCTATTCATCCCGTTTTGTTAATTGTGCTCTCAACCATTTTCCAATACTGTCTTCCAACGACCTCAACCATTTTCCTGTGCAAAACCATCACAACAGTACATTTTCAATTTCAGTAATATTCAGGTACGAGGATGGAGGAGTTTTCCACTGCCGACTTGTGCTATGAGGTGCATATCCAAACTTGATTTAGTCCGATATGGTAAGTCATACATATGTACAAAGCAAAACTACAAATGTGGACTGGACACTGATGGCTTGAATGGTGGTTACAAGGTAGTCAAAGCTACCTTAGCTTTTAAGATGATTGCCTTGTCTTCTGTGAGGATCCACTTTCTTTCAGACTCAGAATAAGACAAATTTGCTACCATCTTGCTGATGCCCATATCTTGTTGTACAGAGAATGGCATGATGCTTGTACATTGTCACATCATCATTCCATGAATTTGCATCTCTTCTTGCTGGAAAAAGTCACCTGGTCCTGGCATGACCTATCTCATATCTCCTGATACAATGTCTGCGTGGATCATCTGATACACACGTAGTGTGCTTGAGACAATGGCCTGAGTGCATCTTGATGAATCTGCCTCTCCCTGGACCATTCTAGAACTGTCCATGTAATTGGAATGCTTGTTGAAAATTGTCAAGCAACTCTTGTTCTGTTAAAGCCCTTAAGCCATGACAATAAATCATGGATCTCCATGGTCCTGAGACATGTTGGCCTCCTATTGACTTGACAATGCTACCATTTGGAAAGCTTTTCAGGAGTGCATACCAATTGAATGAATATTGTGATATATTCCACCTAATAGGCCACCATTATTGGAAAATGGTGTCCAGGACTTAATACCCCTGTGCACCAGTATATTGTACATGTTTGTATGGCCTGAACAAGTGAAGAATGTTCCATCCGAGTTTTTGCCTGACATATCAAAGCAGCAATAGCTGGTCCAAACATTTTGGCATCATTTGTGGAAAGTTGGTCAACAAAGTTACCACCGGGATCCAAGATGTTTATAATTTTCTGCTAAGCGGGCAGCAAACTGGAAAATTTCATTATTCAGTACTTCAATTTCTCGTCTTATGTCAGAGGAGCTCTTTACTGTCCCCCCCCTATTCCGATCGGAGTCCAACGGAGTCCAACGGAGTCTTATCGGAGTCCGATCGGACTCCGATGAAAAAAATCATTAATAGAATGGCAGTAAAATTCCTATTCCACTCCGATTTGACTCCGATCCCAGTCCGACCATTTTATCGGAGTCAAATCGGATGATATCGGACACAGTCCGATGGACTCCGAGCGGAGTCAAATCGGACTAATCGGAGTCTGATAGGAATATATCACATACATTAGAAACTATTCTAAGAAATGTACATAACTGTAATCCATTACAATAGTCCGATAAGAATATGTCACATGTCACATGTCGCATATCACATGACCATTGAGCAGATGGTCTGTGCACACCTGAAAGGTATATAAGGACAGCCAGCCATGCCCACTGAACCCCCATTCCCCTCGTCGAGAATGATTAGTAATACATATTAGTAAGCCATGTAATGTGAGATAAGTAGATTACATAAGTATTTAAGTAGATTACATAAGTATTTAAGTAGATTACTAAGTAGATAAGTAGATACATAAGTAGATAAGGAGATTGCCTAAGTAGATAAGGAGATTGCATAAGTAGATAAGTTGATTACATAATTAGATTAATGTAGATAAGATTGTATATGTAAGCACATGCCTATATCAAATTTCCCACAACTTTAAAGTTTCTCACATGTCACAAGACTTGTCACAATTTCACACAGTTAGAAAAGTGAGAATTGTCACATGACCTATTAACAAAAAATGTAGAGGGCATGAGTCTGACTAAGAATATGAAACCAGATAAGTGTAAACCTGGTATTCACAGAGAATAATTGCAATATACTATCAGGATTCCGCATTTTTTAGCACAGCCACTGCACTCCAATGTACCAAAGTCATATTCATGACATGCTCTATTAACAAAAGTTGTAGAGGGGGGAAATCCAATTCTATTGATGGTATAAAAACATAAATAAACAAAGAACTTCATGAGATATAGCCCTTTCTTTCAAGTTTTTGTGACAATGCCAACACACCACACTTGTCAGATTCATAACATCTTCTATTAATCAAAAATGTAGAGGAATCAAATTTGCCTTGGTGGTGATATTCAAACATATGCAAACAAAGAATGTGTTGAGTTATCAGTAACTTTTTTATTCTTTGTGCAACAATATTGCCACTGAATCCAGGGTAAATCTTCATAAACATAGTAAGCAAATATACACAATGCAGTATTTCTTTTATTTATACAGTGACTCAAAAAACCCTTTCAATGTTGCCAGCTTCAGGAAGAAATGACTTATACCTCATCAGATAAAGTTGGGAGAAATATCAAAAAATCAGGGTAGATCTTCTACCATATCAGCATTATGTAATAAATCACATGTTACATAAGCACTGTTTTTTGATGAGATAAAAATGGCTTGGTTGGCACACCTCATTGAAAGGGTTTTTTTGCCAAAGTGCCAGAGTGCTGGATCACATGGCTTTGTTGACAATATTATGTGACCATGTTGAATGTGAGTGGATAACATTATTTTTGAACTTTAACCAGTTCCATAACCATCATGCACACCCTTTCACAAACCAAACAGCAGCATATCCTCTCTCTACTTGATGCTGGCCACACACCCTCTCATATTGCTTCTACCACTGGCTACAGCCTCAGTACCATCTCCAGACTTTGCACCAAGCATCATTATCACCTCTCAAAATCCATTGGAGGTCATCCTAAAAAGCTTTCCCCTACCATGTCAGGTCTCAGCAGTGAAGTCATACCACACCTCAGCTGGACTTTGTTATGGACAGTGCCCTCATTGTGGTTTGTTCTAAGTCAACAGTGACAAGCAGAGTCTCGGTCTGCTCCCAGTCACTGGACAAAGGTTCTAGATGCTAAGTCAAACAATGATGAAGGTTCTGAAGACAATGAGGAAGAGGAGAGCATTGAGATTAAAGAGAGTTGAGAGCAATACTTGTCTAAGTTGGAACTAGAGAACTACAATATATTGTGGGTTTGTATACACTTGGAGAACAAAGGAATTGTAAAAGGAAAGGGTTTATTAGCTACCTGGAAAGGTAATGTGAAGGAAGCTATTAGAAGGAGATAAATGTCCAGGCTTGTCTATGTGCAGTTGTATGAGTAATGATGATAAAGTAAAATGTTCCACTGAGTCAGGAGCATGACAACAAAGGGAAACTGTAACAGACTTACATCACTGCTCCTTTGTCCACCACTGCCTGGTCATTGCAGCACCACCTCAACCACCACTTGTGACCTACCAATGATGCCATAGAATTTATTCAATTCACTTGAATGGCACATTGGCACATTGGCACATCACCCATCTCAACCCACTGTTACACTTCCTTTTCATCATGGACTATTATATTTACATCACTGCTGCAATATATGTACTATATTGGACACTATGTCTCTCATCATGTATAGAAAACTCTGATGTACAGTAGAATTTCCAGTGCTTAATATCATCATCTCCCTTCCACATCATCTTCAGGACCTTTGTCACTGTTTGATTTAGCAGCTAGAATCTTTGACAGTGGCTGGAGTGGACCAAGACTCTGCTTGTTGCTGTTGACTTGAAACAAATCATGACAAGGGCATTGTCTGTATCATCCACAACATCCAAAATGTCCCAAACATGGAGCAAACATGATAAAAACATGAATTGTGAGCCACACAGCATCAACAATGTATGACCAGACTCCACATGAGCTGGGCAGGGAGTACAGGTCTGGTTTGCACAGACCTGGACTATATGTACCTGGATGTTACATGGACTTGACTCTACCCAGACACATGGCTGAGTGCAAAGTGCTGTGTCTTATGTACTGCATATGACATTTTCCCATATTTTACAACACACTTGCTCCTGCTACCATTTCTTTCCTCTGCTGCCCACTTTTCTGCTCCCTCCTGTTTCCTCCTTGCCTCCCCACTTACCTGTTCCCTCCTTGTCTTCTCTCTCCTCTTCTCCCACTCATTCCCTCCTCATTGCTCAGCACCTGCTCACTCACTCACTCCTCCTCCCTCCTTTTTCCTCCCTTGCCTGCTCACTTCTCTCACACATTCCCTCCTCACCTGCCCCTCTATTATTTAGCTTGCCCTTCCATTACTTAACTGGATGGCTGACAGGGTGGCTGATGGGTGGATGGTCATTGTGCTAGGTGGCTGTCTGGGTGGCTGGCCATTTTGGCTGGTGGTTGACAAGGTAGCTGGTAATTTGGGTGTGTGGCTGACAGGGTGGCTGGTAATCTGGCTGTGTGGCTGACAGGTGGGACAGCATATGCACAATAGTTATAGTCATCATGTTTGTACAAACTATGGTAAACAACCATACATATGTTATCACACTTGTAGTGAGAGTAGTGAAAGAAGTAGTTGGTCATTTGGGTGGTGGTTGGCAAGGTGACTGACAGGGTGACTGACAGGGTGGCTGATAGGGTGGCTGATAGGGTGGCTGGTAATTTGGGTGTGTGGCTGACAAGGTATGAGACATTATATGCACAATGGTTATAGTCATATCATGTATGTACAAACATTGGTAAACAACCATACATATGCACATATCACACTAGTAGTGACAGTAGTAGTGAAGAAAATGACTTGTAGAAGTTGTATTTGTATCATATTAGAGGAGAATATGTACTATGCAGCTTGAAACTTATACAAATATAATCAAACATCAACAAACAATGCAAAACATGTTTCTTGATATTTGAAGTCTTTTTGGATTTTTTCATCGGAGTCCTATCGGAGTCTAATCGGACTGGGGGGGGAGGGTAAAGTATTGTGTCAGAGCCAGACACGCGATCAGCAGTGTGGGAACCAGGAACCCTGGAGATGAGAGCTTCAGCCTGATTTTTTTCAAGAACTATCCGCAGATTTGATATGTCACTTTGCAGAACCTTCACAGCATCAGGAATGAAATCATTATTATGCCCGTTTCACTTACTTTAACTTTTTCCTGCATCTGATCCTGTTCAACTGCTATATCTTGCAACTGTTGTTCAAGGAGTCAAGCATATGAATGTCGTTCTTCCTCTCTAGCATTGCAATACTGAAGCAGGTCGCTCAATAGCTTTTCCCTTCTGGTAGTCCTCTCGAGAAGCTGCTGGAATTCGGTACTGTGTATCTTATCCAGTTCTGCTGTTGTACGCTCTACTTTTTTGTTGAACTAACAAACAGCCTACTAGTAGTATGCAAGGTCTAAGAGCATTTCTGATCAGCTTACAATTCCAGTGATCGGAATGTTTCCAATCCCAGTTTTCGGGTCTTGGTCACTGGCCAATGCCGGTAGAGCAGCTGCAAAGCAACTCAGTTCCTTAGCTAACAATGTCATAAGTCCATTGCAAACTTACAAGTTGATGGATATTTCTCCTGTTGGCCAACAACAAACTTGAAGTGTGACATAGGAATTATTGAATACAGACAAACAGCTGAGGTTTCCTGGTGGCTGAGTCACCCACATGACCCAACAACTGTACAGTCGCACAGTGTCAACAATCCAACCTCTGACACCATCTGACTGCCAAATCCGGCAGTATCTCATCATGCTCATGTTGTCTTCAAGATCCTTCTCCTCGCTCTTATATCGTGGTCCCTAATTGACCATCTGCATCTACCAACTTGACAGTTGACCAAAATTTGCCTAGGCCTTAGACGGTGACCCCGTCGTGGGTTTCTTTTCTATCAAATGCTGAAAGGTTGCTGTTCAAATTTGCAGGTGGGATCGCAGATGTCGTTTCCACCAGCAATGAAGGATCTATCAACATGTACGATGATGAGCGGTGTCCTGCTGTGACCGTGTAGCGACCTCGTCACGTATATGCGTCATGCTATGCGAGAGTAGTCCTACCGTCATTGGGATTATACACATGCACTGACCCCAACACTAATTATCTGATACCGCGCAGATCCGCAGGCCTCGCATATCGCAAAACGCACACAAACCCGCAGCGTAAGCCGCACGACAGTCGCAGTATAATCCGCACCCTTCCGCATTACCAGCGAGCGCCGTCGCGCTTGACAACTACCGGCGCGCACATCTGATTATCCGAAAGCTGCGCTGACTAACGGACGTTCCGCATCGGGAGTTTACCGCCGCACGCGACAATCTGCACTGCCACTTCCATAATAGGCAGGTCCGCCTTCCGAGTACCGCGAGCGAGAGCCGCTAGCCGCATCCATATACGATCGACGGCAAAAGCTATTTAGCCAACAAAATCTTCACGGACTATTGCGTCGATCACCGAGTACAACCGGACGGCTACATCAAGCGAAAAGGGTCGCATTCCGGCAACAGGTTCACGGTCAATAGTGAATACCCTAGCGCTTAGCAATTGGACGCCGGAGGTCGATCAACGGCCGTCACACACCTATTCGAGACGCCCTTAGGGACAGCGCCAATACGGTCAGGGTTCCACTACGGAGTTGCACATCGGAGGAAAATGCTATGAAAATACTCGTATACTAAGCCACATCGGACGACGCCTTTCAAAGCATGGATTGGGACAGCAAGGAGCCGCGCGTACACAGGGAAAGTTTCAGAGTTTCAGAGTTCACTCGCATTGGTAGTATAGTAAAATGTATATAAACCATAAAGTCTCGTAGTAGAAATCAGCATATCCCATCCATTCAAGTTTCCTCTTTGCGTTCGCTTCGCCTTCGGCCTCTCTTTCACTTGCGAGTTTTCCTCTCTGCGTCGTTACAGTCGTTGTCGAGCCCGCCTTGCAGAAAGACTTTGGCTGCTCGTCGTTATTATCAGCGTCCGACGTTTGCTATCCGCCCGTGCTATCCGCCCCCGACGTTGTCTGTCCGCACCACCAGCCTTCGCTTTACCACTTCCGCTTTCCTGCAAAACGGTTATCATCACGTGACCGCCGCCCGTTATTGAGTAGCCGCACTTTCCTTTTGCATCCTTTCGCGTAGTCTGAGCGTGTTGTTGATTGGTCCGCTCGCTTACGCTCGCATTCGTCCGCTTACACTCGCATACGTTCGCATTCGTCCGCTTACACTCGCATACGTTCGCATTCGTCCGCATACGTTCGCATTCGTCCGCATACGTTCGCATTCGTCCACATACGTTCGCATTCGTCCGCATACGCTCGCATTCGTCCGCATTTGCTCGCATTCTACATTCGCGCAGTGTGCTTCCGGAACTGGCATTGACGGGAAAACTTTACCTCACTCACAAAACCCCCTGTCTTTCCTGTCGCTCTGATAGGTTGGAGCTTATTAACGACCTGTCGTGTCCGCGAAAGGAATGCGGGAGCATTTTGTTGAAGAAGGGCATTGGGACGCTGGCTGAGAGACCGAGTGTGCAGGTGGGAAAGGGAGTTCGTTTGCTGGGGTTGACGTGGGTAGAGTCTGTTTCGTTGATTATTGATGTTGACCTGTATAGATGATTCATGTTTGGGACCACTTTGATTACACCAACGATATTCTCTGGTGGAGATTACAAGGATGGCCATTGCTCAAAGTAAGCCCCTGTTTAACAGCGATTGCCCCTTTTTGACGATGCACCAGAGCACCATGCAATTTCACCTTGACAAACTCATAACGGATCTGTATTTCAATGATTTGACACTTGTGGTGAATCTTTGCAATTCTCCAGAACAGCCACTTATCACATTCGGTAAGTCAGTTGTTGTGCATGTCCAGCGTGGAGCACTGACCCTGAATAGGATGTGCTCATTCACAACAAGTGATTTGGCAACTGTTCAATGCGGTGGAAAAGGGATTTGCTGCGTTGGGAGATATGGACTATGCGTTTCTGGAAGGTGCTGTACTGTGTTTTCTGTTATGTGGTGTTGATACTGACGTGTGTGGCAGAGGTGTTAACTAAGCATAAACAGATGGACAAGGGATTGCATAATGGTTCATCGGGTCAGCTCCAAGGTGTGATTTGTCCTACGATATCGTGGCTGGAGTTGGGACCAAAGTATGCTCTAGAATGGAAGGTGGACAGAGATTCCCCGTCTGATACACATCGACATCTTTCACACTTGGTCGGACTTCATCCTAGGTATGCGATTGTGTCATATAATCCAACGCTGCAGCAGGACAGCCAGGGACGGCCATATACCAAAGAGGATATTCTAGAGGCGGCAGCGGGAAAACTACCTTGATTCTGAGGACCGTAGCTCTGCTTTCGGCCTGGTAGCATGAGTCGGCAGTGGCAATTCCAGCCTCTGCTTCTCGCTTCGCCAAACAATTGGAAAGCTCCTCCATCCTCTTACCTGAATATTATTGAAAACGTACTGTTGTGGTGGTTTTGCATGGGAAAACGGTTGAGGGCGTTGGAAGACAGTCTTGGAAAACAGTATTAATGAAACAGGATGGGTATTCCAGTCCTTTGCCCAGCCCTCCAGGGCAACCTCACTCATACAATGCATCTGAAGGCTTGCCAATCAAAGAAAAGGTGGTTATACTGCCGAGATTGCCAGAAGGTGCGATCGAACAAGTGCTACCTGCCAACCTCCAGAGGACTCAGCAACGTACTGATGCTTCTGAACAACTTGGCAAGCAAAGTTGGCATGAGCACCACAACTCTGTTTCCGTGCAGGCCGAGCCAACTGTGTCTGTTTGCTCTCCGCTGTCTTCCGCGGAGGCTGTTGTGTACTCCTCGGACAAATATGATGGAGGGGAAATGACACGAAGCTTGTCCACGCGCAAGTCCAAGGATGAGCCCCAGCGAAAAACCTGGGTGGAGGTATTCAGTCAGATCAGGCCACAGGTGTAACATTTTCAATTTACATTGAGATTGACGTTTTCCTAAACCGTTATGCAGGTGAGAAGTTATCAATTCTGTTTGTTAATTGCGCCTTCAACCATTTTCCAAGACCGTCTTCCCTTGCTTGTTTTTCTGAACCGGTACACCGTTAATCGCGCCCTCAGTTGTTTTCCAAGACCATTGTCATCCCGCCCTTGTTTTCCTAAACTGTTATACAGGTGAGTTATCAATTCTGTTTCGTTAATTGCACCCGCTTGTTTTCCTAAACCGTTACGCAGGTCTAACAATTCTGTTTCGTCAATCGCGCCCTCAACCGTTTTCCAGTCTTCCTGCACAGGTGGGTTATCCATTCCGTTTCGTTAATCGTGCCTCAACCGCTTTTCAAGACCGTCTTCCCGCCCTTGTTTTCCTAAACCGTTACCCAGGTGAGTTATCATTTCCGTTTCATTAATTGTGATTTCATCAACACTGTCTTACTGCCCTTGTTTTCCTAAACCGTTACGCAGGTGAACTACCAATTCCATTTTGTTAATCGTGCTCTCAACACTTTTCCAAGACCGTCTTCCCGCGCAAAACCATTACAGCAGTATGTTTTCATCTTCCATTGAGATCGACGTTTTCCTAAACCATTACACAGGTGAGCTATTCATCACGTTTCGTTAATTGTGCTCTCAATACCACATTGTGGCTGGAGTTGGGACCAAAGTATGCTCTAGAATGGAAGGTGGACAGATATTCCCCGTCTGATACACATCGACATCTTTCACACTTGGTCGGACTTCATCCTGTGTATGCAATCGCGACGTATAATCCGACGCTGCAGCAGGACAGCCAGGGACGGCCATATACCAAGGAGGAGATTCTAGAGGCGGCAGCAGTCAGCTTGTTGCATCGCGGGAACGGAACAGGGCACGACGGTGATGCTGGATGGGAGAAGGTGTGGCGGGCTGTCGCCTGGGCGCAGCTGCGGAATGGCATGTTGTTCTATCACAAGCTTACGGTGCGTTTCTGTCCGTGGACCGGGTGACAATTGAGGCTAAGCCATGGACAGTATGCCCTATACAAAAATTTTGGGAGCAACTTGTTTAGTCTTTACGATCCCTCCTCCTCGCGGCCTTTCTTTCAGATTGACGCCAATCTTGGATACCCTGCCGCGGTCATGGTAAGTTCAAACTTCCGCTAGTGGGCAAGCTCAAACAAAGTTTGCACTAGAATGCATTGATACAGGCGACTGATGTGTCAATGCGGGAAACACGGTTATCTGTGACACTTCTTCCTGCACTCCCTACGCAATGGCTGATTGTGGCGGTGCAAGGTGAACATGAACTAGCTTGGAGCGCCTCATCATTGTGGATTTTAATGTTGATCTGGGGATTCAATTCCCCCAGCATATCCAGGTCATTTACAAAGCAGGGAGATTGGGAATTTTGTCTGAGCCTGGTCTATCTCAATCATTCACAAATTTTCAAAGTGTAAAAGTAGTGTAATTACGACAAGTCGTGCGGACATATTTACTGATATTTGATTGCCTCTTTGACTCTGCACCGACAATTGCGATGAATGCGCCTTCTTCTGACGCGGGCGTACCATACCAACGACAGTTGATTGGACTGTGGCAGGCGTTGCAGCGTGCATCCACAAGGGACAAACCACCATCGAAGCTGCTCCAGGAACACAACGCTCACCAAATTCCTAAGAAAATACATCCCTCAACGCATCCGATTTCAAGACCCCCTTCTCATTCTTGATTGTCTGTGTGTCCAAACCAACACAGGTGGGAAGTAGATGGCAGGCAGTCTGACAGCAGAGGAGAGGCAGACTGGCAGATGGCAGAGGGTGAGCAGGCAGAGGCAGGCAGGGGGGAGACTGCACAGTACTAGATGGCAGAGGGCTGGGTGGAGGGGAATAGGCAGTGGTTAGGTGGTGGGCATGACGGCAGACGAGCAGCAAGTAAATGGCAAGAAAGCAGATGTCTGACAGGCAAATGGCAGAGGGAGGCAGACGGCAGGAGACGAGCAGGCAGAAGGCAGAGGGGTAGACAGGGTAGACAGGGTAGACGGCAGAGGATGAGCATGGACAGAACTAGTAGGCAGGCAAGGAGGTGGCCTCCTCTCGATTTGGAACGATGTCAGAGCAGACATTGCCACAGGCGCAGGAGTCCGCCTCGTCACAATGATTTCTCCTCTCGATTTGGAACAAGTCAGAGGCAGATGCTTCCACAGAAGGCGCAGTCGCCTCTCATGATGATTCCTCCTCTCGATTTGGAACCACATCAGAGGCAGACATTAGACACAGTTTGCTATGCTCTGTGATTGTTATAGATTAGCGTGTGCCCACTCAATCTAACCTGTAAAAAAATTGTGATTGTGGTGAGACGACAAGGCATCTGAAAATTCTTGCCATATATGATGGTTGGAGCATTTCAAATTAAAAGTGTTTGCGGATCTATGGATCAGAGGCCCTAGAGATTTTGAATCTGAACGACGCAGAAAGCAGAGCTACCGTGATGGGATCACCTGCTAGCATGGAGATGAACTACAGCCATTGGTGTTCCTTGAAGAGTTGAGCCCATATATCGCCGAGTGCACCGAATAAGGAAAGATCGGACATGATGGTGTTGTCATCTGAACGGACCTGTACTTTCTGATGGAAATTGTCATTGTTTGTTTAGTAGTAATTTGCATTGATGATCAAACCGTTACATTACTCTCCATTTTCATGAAGAAACGCTGTTGTAGATACCATTCATTCTCATTTCAGAGGAGACCGAACATGGCAGAGCAAGAAGTGAGACTAATGTTCTAATGCAAAAGCAGAACCTTAGACTTGATTATAACGTGGAAAATGTTATTTGAGCTCACCGCCATTGTTGTATCCCAGAGTCCATAACCTGGTTGTGATCTCAAACCGGCCGATGTGTTTTTGAAGGGGAAATAGTGCATCTATTTATTGTAGTAATGGAATCGAGCGCAAGATTGTCGTCGCTATGTCTCCCCTTCGGGAATTTTTTCCACCTTGCAGCGCAAGGCAAATCCAATGCCTACCGCCTAGAAGTTTGGAGCTGCACACTGAGCAGTGGGGAAGGCGCGCGTGCTCACGAGCGCGGCAGAAAAGGCGTTGATGGTTGAGCTTGACATCCGCACTCGGTGGTCGTCACTCTGTATGAAACTACCACTGAGATAAAAGTAACCTGCACGGCTTATGCGCACGCTAAATCTTGAGTACGCGGCAGTTGTATACCATTCTAGTCGTTGCCGTGTAGCCATCGTTGGCGGCAGATGCAACGATGATTGCATTGGATGAATAGCCTCATTGGAGCCGCTCGAGGTGACAAGGGCAAAATGAACAGCTGTTTGCTAACAGAGGGACACATTTATCTGAAGCTCAGACCGACAGCAGAGTCAGACTGTGACCAACCTTGTGCATTCCATTATCATGTAATCGACAGCTTGCAATTGTCGGCATGGCCTTGCTCAAGCCCGCGTTCCGCCCAAGAGCTCACCTGCAGGCTGAGCGTCTGCGGCGCATTAGTGCCCAACACCATTGTCAGCTCTGCGGAGAGTGGAGATGTGGTAGGGGAAGGAAAATGGGATGCAGGAGAGACGTTATCGACGATGTGAGAGGCAGACTACGAGTCATTGCTGCCACCTTTGTTCAAGATTTTCATGAGATGAGCCATTCTAGGCTCACATTGTGGCAAGGAACTGAACCAGAGGGAGCAGAGTATGTTGCGGTAAAGACGGGACCTGCAGGCAAAGGAGACTGAAAAGAGGGAGTTCTGGAACGGTAAAGGGAGAGTTGGAGCTTCTGGTAAGCTGCGAGTTGCGGGTGATGGATGGGAGTGCTTGAAGACCGTCTTGAAGTGAAAAATGGTGGTGGCGGATGATGTGTTGTGCAATCGGCTCACAATCCTGCTGTTGGTTTGATATGGTCGAGATGGACGACCGCCCTTTCTATTGTGCTGGGATTAGTGATTTCCCAGACGAATAAATTCCTGAGGGATGTACCTAGAAGGAAACCGAACAAGAGTATGCATAGCAGGTGAGCCTCATGGAGATGGGTTGTATTGCGTTGAATGTGGGAGTTCATTGGTCAAGGGCATTGTGCCCTAGTCCAGGGGAGTCGGCAGTGAAACTCAACTCAGATCGTGATAGACGTGATTCAGACTAACCTGTGAAAGCCATGAGAATGAAAATGTCAACGGGCGGGAAGATAACTTGCCAGAAGAGCCGCAATTGGCATTGGGCGTCAGCAAACAGTCGGAGACGTGAAGACGATAGAGATCATCTTATGGCCATTGAGAATGAGCATGGCAATAGGTGTGGGATGGATTGTGTCATGGACGACGCATATTTTCTTGCAAATCCGGTGCGAGTTGTGCTCTCAGACCCGTCGTTCAGTGTTTGACGACAAAAAGAGGAAAAGTGAACCAACAATGAGGGTGTAGCATAAATACCTTTATGTAATTTAAGTGCCATAGTAGTCTGTTCATGGCAAGTGTCTCGTCTTTCTTTGTCTTGAACGAACAACAGAACAATCGTCATATTGCTGGCCTGACCTTTCACAGGAATGCGTAGCCCCGTGTTCCGAGTAAGATCTTCCATGCGTGCACTTCCACTAATCCGGTGTTCATGGCAAGCGCGCGGTCCTACCATTGTCCCAGCTGGTGAAACCCTGACCTCAACATAAAAGATGGAATGGTGATGAAAGGGGACAAGCGTTGTAATGTGGTGACTCACGTCCATAGCCAAGCGGCACTGCTCCTAGCATCAACATCTGGAAAGCAAGTGCTAAGACTTGGCATTGTCCGAACAAACATGTGCAAATAGCGCTGAACACGCTTCCGCTGATCGAATTGACTCTTGACGATGTTGATCTGAAACTAATTAAAGGATGTACCCTGGAGGTGGTGGTATTATAATGTCTGGACCACAGTATTGGCACTTGCCGCTATTGTTTGTGTTCATGTTGTCGCTTGCGCCGCTAGCGGTTCTCACTTGTCATGCAATGCTTAGCCCTTCCTGCTTCAATTCTTGAGGCCTGCATGGTAAGCTTGAAGCAGCGAGTTTATCGCCGAACAGGAAGTCAGCACACTTGGGTTGATGCATTGAGTGCATACCCCTTTCCCTTTTCTCTTCCTCTATCCTCCTGAGTTCCTGTACCGGGAAATACTCGCCGAACTCATGAAAGCTGCGCGTCATGTAAAATGCTTCTTCCACTCTACCGCCGTGATGGCAGTCGATGTCTGTATAGATGCAGGGGTAGGTGCGCAGTAGTTCCAGCCAAGCACAATGTCATTGATGTGGCAAAATCCGGACACTTCACGCTTCTTGGCTTGTGCAGCCCGCCGGCCCAGTTGATCGGATGTCAGCAGACCCGGAAGCGATACGGTTGGCTGTGCCTGGTCGAAGATGTGAGTTGTGGGGTGGAGGCATCAAGCTGGATAGATGGCGCACCAATGGACCCTCCTGCGGATATCGAGCAGAATTCGAAAACTCCTTGAATGGGGCCCTGGGAGCTTATTGTCCCCGACGAGAACTTTGACCGTGTCAGTATCCCATATGACAGAGGTGGAATGCGCGCGTACACATCGTCTCATGATCCTCCTCCTTTTCTTGGTGTCAAGACGAAAAATAGAAGAAGAAACTGGCTACAGTGATGGCGAAGCACAGTACAGAATCATCAGAGAAATGAGCAAATCACTCCCAAACATATTCGCAATCGACTCAATCATGGGTTTTTAGAAGGAGATGAGTGTAAAAAGGCATCACCCATCTCAGACAACGAATTAGAACAAGAACTAGCTATCAGAGGTGTACGAGCATATTCTACAAGTCAATACAAGATCTCCGTACCAATCTCAGAATGTTCTAACCTGAAAACCGCCGAAACAACCACTCTAATTGATTGTGGAGCAGAAGGGAAATTATTGACAGCTCAATAATCGATTGGACACAAGTACAAAAACTATTAAAGCCATTACCAGTCAGGAATGTAGATGGAATGCTCAACAAGGCAGGATCCTTGAAATACAAAATCCAAATGCAATATACGATTAAAGGCCAAAGTTTTGAAGATTGGTTCTATGTAACCAAGTTAGGCGATCAGAAGGTGATCTTAGGATTACCATGGCTTTGTAGAGTCAACCCAGCATCGGAAAGATTCCCATCTTCTAGACCATGGGATCATGCAATTGACTTAAAGGAAGGTTTTAAACTGAAAATTGGCAAAATCTATCCGTTGTCAATCATAGAGCAAGAACTTCTTGATAAATGGTTAGACGACCAACTTGTTAAAGGATATATCCATCCATCCCAATCCTCACAAGCATCACCCTTTTTCTTCGTCCCAAAGAAGGAAAAAGGCGAATTTAGGCCTTGCCAGGACTACAGATATGTCAATAGTTGGACGAAACGAAACGCCTACCCTTTACCCTTAGTAACCGACCTTATGCTTAAATTGTGAGATGCCAAGTACTTTTCAAAACTGGATTTACGTTGGGGATACAACAATGTGCGAATTAAAGAAGGAGACGAATCCTTCATCACAAACAGAGGACTTTTCGAACCCACTGTTATGTTTTTCGGATTATGCAACTCTCCAGCAACGTTTCAAATGATGATGAATGAATATTTCAGAGATATGATCAACAAAGGATGGCTAGTGATCTACATTGACAACATGTTGATCTGTGGAAGAACAGAGAAAGAGACAAGGGAGCGCACTCAGAGAGTCCTGCAGCGACTCAAGGAGAAGGATCTGTTTCTCAAACTAGAGAAATGCAAATTCATTGCCAAGAAGTCGATTTCTTGGGGATGATCATTGCAGAAGGACAGATTAAAATGGATCCAGCAAAGCTTACAGGAATTAGCAAATGGCCAGAACCGAAAACCGTCAAACAAGTTTGGTCTTTCTTAGGATTTGTGAAATTTTTACAGGAAGTTTGTTGGGAACTATGCAGAAGTAGTGGCTCTGCTCACAGAATTGACCAAGAAGAACATTCTGTTTGCATGGAATGAAGAATGCCAGAGGTCTTTCGATGCTCTGAAGGCGAAATTCTTAGAGGAACCGGTTCTAGTAATGCCAGATCCGTTGAAACCCTTTACCCTGGAGACGGACGCGTCAAATTGGGCAGTAGGGGCAGTATTGAAACAGTGAGGGTCTGATGGAGAATTACACCCATGCGGATACATGAGTCATCGATTATTGGACACAGAACAAAGATACCAGGTCTACGATCGCAAGTTATTGGCAATCAAGAAAGCATTTGAAACATGGAAGCATCTTTTGAAAGGATCACCACATCGGATCATGGTTCATTGCGACTACAAGAATCTTTCTTACTACAAGCACCCACAGCTGATGACTGCCAGACAGTCTCAATGGTGGCAAGAGATCATGGAATATGACATCACTCTGGAGCATGTCCCAGAATCGAAATTAATACAGGCAGATGCCTTATCACGATGCCCAGACCATGTAAACAAAGAAGAAGCCAAAGCCAAGGCAGTACCCCAAACCATGATAATGCCTGAAATGGTTATTCGATCAATTATGACATCTTGGGCCACAGAAATCACGAAACTTATGAAAATGGATAAATTCGCTACAACAATTACCAACGGTTTAAAAATAGGAAAACTACCGCTCAAAGCTAAGCTAACCAATTGGAAATACGACAGTGAAACACTCCGTTACCAAGGACGAATCTATATACCAGATAACGAAAGTTTACGACAAGAAATCATTAAATTACACCATGACCCCGCAGTTATGGGTCATCCAGGTCGTCTGAAAACCCTATCACTTGTCAAACGAGATTATTGGTGGCCAGGAATGGCAGCCCTTGTCAACAAATGGGTCAAAGGTTGCGCCTTATGCCAACAAATGAAAGTTAACACACATCCAATTATACCCAGCCTCATGCCGATCAAATCGACTGCCACAAGACCTTTTGAACAGGTTTCACTAGATTTCGTCACAGATCTGCCCCTAATAGATGGGTTTGATTCTGTTTTGACCATGGTCAATCAAGGCTTAACAAAGGGGGTAATATTCATCGCTTGCAAGAAAACTTTCACCGCCCCAGACATGGCCAACTCCTAGATAAACAAAGGTTATAAATGCTTCGGACTACCCACCACACTTATATCGGACAGAGGACCACAATTCACCTCAAAAGTATTCAAAGAAATGTGCAAGATATTCGGAATCAATCATTGGAAATCCACAGCCTTTCATCCACAAACAGATGGAGAATCAGAACGTCTAAATCAAGAACTTGAAACATATCTCAGGCTATTTTGTACCAATCATCCAATCACATGGAAAGAATGTCTCCCTTTGGCAGAATTTGCGCACAATCAGCGCCCACACCAATCCACAAAAATGGCACCGTTTGAAATCATGTTTGGAACCAAACCAATGGCCATACCAACCGCATTTCCACGAATAAATGTTCCAACAGCAGAAGAGCGTTTCAGATTAATCAATCAAATCAGAGATGAAGCGCTAGCAGCACATGAATTATCAAGACAGCTCATGATGCAGCGTGTCAAAGGCAAGACACACCACTTCAAGGAAGGAGACCAGGTTTGGTTAGATTCTAGGAACCTTAAAACCGATCAACCGTGGAAATTTGCTCCTAGGAGAGAAGGACCGTTCACAATAGAAAAAGCACTCGGACCGGTGACATATAAACTTCATCTACCCCAAAGATGGAAGATTCACCCGGTGTTTCATGTGTTGCTTCTCACACCCTTTCAAGAAAACAATATCCACGGACCCAATTATCCTAGACCACTTCCAGATCTAGTAGACAACAAAGAAGAGTTCGAAATAGAGACCATTGTCTCACACCGAAGGAAAGGTAGCAAATGGCAATATCTCATTAAATGGAAAGGCTATCCAACGTCTGACAACTCATGGGAAGACGAAGATAATTTAGAACACTCTGAAGAGACACTTTTGGAATATAAGGAGAGACATCGATTACCCAGACTCCCAACCTCGAGTTCTAGCATTTGCCCACGTCGAAAGCAACGCTCTACATCCTAAACAATGTCTCACACCACCTCCAATGCTTCTCAGACCTCTACCCCTCGTCACACACCTCCTAACACCATTCCTGATGCACCCACCACACCATCACCTCAGATCAGCAGCCCTCCATTGCCCGCACCATTGCCTGTACCTCCCAGTATGTTACCACCTCCCTACGATGCTCTCAGCACCGCCGAATTAGCTCCTATTACACGAGGACTAACACAGTTATTGGCAGGAAGCGAACCGGTCTTAGGAGACCTCAGGCATGCAGTCCGAACTGCTAGAGAAGTTGGACGCATGATTCAATGCAATGGGGCTGCAATTGACAACGTCTATGTGGAGTTATTGGCTCATCAAACCACTCGTCCAGGAGATGACCTCCATCCCAACAATGTCGCCGACGTTTCCATCCAAAATATTATTCAGCCCACTGTCACTACTGTTCACAATCGTCCGGACCCTCTCACCAGCACCACCTTCATTTCAGATATTCAGAGGGGCGCCCCCATCACTCATAATGCAGGAGAAGAAGACTTACCTCCCAATCGCTTCATGCATAATTACAAGGATAATTACAACCTCCCTCTTTTCAACCTAGTCATCGTTGAAAATATCCTTAAGCACTATCAGATCCCAGGATACCTAGACCTCAAAGCACGATCCAGAATCATTCGCTTATGGGTCTTGTTCATGAACTGGAGCTTTTGCAACAGTCTATGCCACATATTGGAACGAGAAGTTTGTCTGGAGCTAGCAGCATTCATTTCAACACTTGTCAACTTCATGCATCGATTCCCAGTCCCTCATGAGGATCACTTCGTCACCCTTCACATATGGGACACTATCCAAGCACTTGTAGTTCTTGGCGTTGAATCCTATGTTGAAGAAGCAGTTAGACGAACCACAGCAGGACACAGAGATGTTTATTTCAATCCAAATCGCTATCGAGTCACCAAAACTGGCATGATTACACTCCAGCAGAACCCCAAAGTGGAAGCCATCAATTTACTTGGAACGGTAGACACCGTTGTACACTTAGCATCACAAATGAACCCCACCAGAGAAGCAACAGGCTTCAACCTCAACCATCTTCGAACGCTTTGACAGAAGGTTACGGTTCTCAGCATGCTATATGACCAAAGACTTCCACAACTCAACTGAAAATATCAAAACGCAGCAACAACACAACTATATGTAGGCTATAATATCGAAGGAGTCGACATTCCCACTACCCCTTTCACTAATCCTCGACGCTCAAGGGTAGTTACTTTACCTAATGATGAAAGAGAAGCACCAGATGGTGCACCAACCATTCAAACTTGGGAACCGGTTAATTATAGATACCCAGGAGAAGACAGGGACACTTTACGAGGATGCTATATCTGTGGAGACGCTGATCACTATACGACGCACCACCCACAGACAGGAAGGATACCAAATGAACACCCAGAAGATGTCAATTCTTTCACTCAACCAGAGCAAGGGCTAAGAAGACCCTTTCACATGACGTTTCTCGAAGAATTTTCTTATCCTCGACCAACTGCACCACAACCCCCTCCTACCTATGCATCAACCATTGCCTCAGCTTCAAACACATCTACAGTGAACCCTAGACGACGAAATAATCAGCGCATACCTCCTCCAACTCAAGCACGATGAATGGAAGTAAACTACCATCAATTGCCTTCGCCCACTACCTACTCAGACATCCAGGACGAAATGGCTGATCAAATACCACCCAATACTCGTCAACATGCACGCCGAAATGCCCGTCCACAACGCCAGACACTGTTTGCTACTCAAGGACTTCGTCCACCTACCAGGAATGCTCCTCCTCGTTTCTCCTCCGCAAACAATACACCACTTGGACGCCCACCTCGTCACAATAATCACTCTCGTCACAATCGCCCAGGACAGGATACACATATCGAGTTTACCTATGATGAAGATGCCATGCACAACATGAGCACGTAGAAAAGGACTATTATTGAGTTTTCATATCGAACTTGATGTTTTGTTATTGATTTTATCTTTGGAAAAGATAGAATTTTAATTTAGAATGGAGGCTATGTTACAATCACGCCTCAAGTATGCTTATGTAAAACCCCTATCCCTATGCAGTACGTTTTTCTCATCATTATGTTCTTCTTACTTCGTCAAATATGCCAGAGTCCCTTTTATCACATGCCTATCGCTTTTATCACATGTAACATTCCTTTAACACATGCCACCGTTTATTATCACATGCCTACCTTTATTATCACATGTCTATGCACTTCTGTAATGTATATAAACCTTGCAATCCATAGACTGGACCTCCAGTCTAGTTTTAACGGTCAAACCGTTTGACTGAACTGTTAGCTCGTCTCAGCACACTCTCACTCTCGTCGCCCTTGAGGTTGACGATCTGAACACGTTATAGATGTAACAGTGACCGCAGACTGGATGGCAAACAAGAAGAATGAGTACGATTAACAAAACGGGATGTATAACTCACCTGCTTACCGGTTCTGAAAAATAATGCAGGAAGACGGTCTTGAAAAACGGTTGAAGGTGCGATCAATGAAACGGAATTGATAACTTCTCACCTGCATAACGGTTTAGGAAAATGACAATCTCCATGTAAATTGAAAACGTACCATTGTAATGGTTTTACGCGGGAAGACGGTCTTGATGAACGATACGAGGCCAAACTCACCTCTGAATTGGGCATATCTCTGCATCAGATCGCATAACCGTTGTGCGAGGAGCTCGGCAGGGATATCTTCATTGTAGCTCAACAAAACCAACGACTTAGGGCATCACAAGACCCCCACACACCTAGTGTTTGACCAACCGTCTCTTGCTCCTTCTGAACGACGAGAATTTTCAAAAGTTCTCGCTTCTCCAATTTGATCATGTATTCAGCTCGACGATTTGGCCACAATGATGATGCAGCTTGTCTCGCAAAAGGTCATTGGTTTGACTGGCTATTGTTCCGTTCAACAAGGAAAGACGAGACAAAGAGCGTCGCTTACACTCCTAAGGTATCTCGAAGGTCGCCAAGCACAGCTCTAACTTGCACGGCCACCATGATCTTGCTGGGATCTTGGTATGTCATTTCAATCTCTGTTATGTACAAAATAAAGCTTGAGGACCGAGGCATAGTTGAAACTTACTTCTCAGTGCATTGTTTGCAAATTTCCTGCATTCCGCAACACCGTCTGATAGGTTGGAGATTGTAGCGGTAATGAGCTTCTATGTCCCTGGGGAAGGAGAACGCAGGAAAAAGTCGTAGAATTAGGGGCAGGCGCTCCTAGGGTAGATAGATAGTCCGGAATTGAATGCGGTAAAAGGCAGGTGAATCCCGGGCGGTTTCCGAGTTTTTGCGTACAAATCCGAGCTGCGAGGGACGAGGCGACGGTAACGCAGGAGTCGGGACCGGATTACGGTGTCCGCAGAAACGAAATCCGGCGGCGGTTGGGAGTAACGGTACGGATTGCGGTAATCGTTTCTCGGAAGTCGGATCAGCGATCCAGGAGAAATGGACACTGGGACTAGACGCAGAGACGGAGGTTCTCGATGAGGGCGATGCAGATACGGAGTTGTATAACAAAGTCTGATTTCAAAGCGAGATGGGAGATACACGGGGTATGTTATTTACACTATGTTCGACGAGGGTATTTATAGGTTGGTGCATGTCTGTTCTTTTCCATTCGCGATAAAACTTGTACGATACTGAGATACGAGCCTACTATACTGAATGCATGTATTTACGATAGCCGTTTCCTTTGCGCTTCCTGTTTCGAGGCTGGTTCGCCGCTGAGGAGTTGAGTGCGCGATTGAGTTGTTTAGTGCAGCGCAGGGTCTGATGGCGCTATGGGTTACGTGGTGAAAACTTCCTTGACTCGCTATCTGATGGGGCTAAGAGACGATCGGTTTGTGTATGCTTTTTCCTTAATGCGTTAGTTGCTCCGCTTCTGGTGCTACGGCTTCTTATCGTTGACCGCTAGCGGTTTCGGCGCATTCGGCGCGTGGACTTGTCGTTTCTTTTTGTCCTGCGGGTCTCGGCTTCAGCATTTGGACGATTGGCTGTTCTTTCCGTCGGTTGATCGCACCTTTCTCGACATTTCCGCATTTCGTGTTCTCGGGCTTTTTCCGAATGTATGTGCGGCTAGTCTCGGCTTTCGTGTCTGGCGTTCGGCTTTGCTCGGTCTGATTTGGAATGCGTCGGTCTCTGCTCGGGTTATGCGTTTTGACAAGTGTTGGGTCTCAGGCAGCTGCCGGCCTTGCGGTAGACTTTGTACATAGCACCAAGGCTAGTAGCAATGGTCTCCGCCTCGGTCACGGACCGTGCTCATCAGCGGTAGCAGAGTTGTGCAACCTTACTAGTAGATCGGTGAAGGACACCAATAACTCGGTTTCTCCATCCTCTTAGCTGGCATTTTCTGTGCCCTACTTTACCGGACACAGTCGGGTTTTTCCGTGTAAGCCTGGTGTTTTCCATTGCGCGGTCAGATTTGTTGACCTATCCATCCTCTCTTCTCTGCAATTTTAGGCCTTTTTCATATTTAATCTCAAAGGAGAAGTGCGTGTCTCAGCAAAACTTCAGTTTGCTTCTCTCAGATCAACTGTAGGTTCTAATTCCCGGCTGTACCGGACAGACTTCTGAGGGCTGCTTCTCCTCAAGATCGGATGTTCACAACCGTTTTATAGCTGAAGTCTTCTTACTGCGAGTTAAGGCCACATATTCTGCAAGCTTCCATCGGTGACTTAGGATGCCCACCTGCCACTGCACTACAGCGGGATGCGGCACATTTGGTGGTCAAGATGTTACTACACGAACTCAAAAGGATCATCAGCGTGCGGATCAACGGGCGCAATTGCAGGCATCCTCGCAGCTTGCCATGGATGAAGAACAACAGGCAATAACACAGAGCATTGCCTCTCTTACATTGTCGGATGATTTAATTGAATTGAAGCCTGGAGGAAGGCTTTGGCATGCTACAAACCTACATTCTGATGCGATTGGTGACAGGCCTCCTGTGCCAGAACTGCTTTTCCTCAGCGATGGGAAGGATAGCCCTCACAAACAATGCTCTAGTGCACAATTTAACAGCAGTCACACCCAGCAGCTAGTCCATATGTTGGCTAAGATAGAGGACAAGATCAAGGAATTGGAAATCACGGCAGCCAGGCTAGTAGTAGACCATCCTTCTCCTGATGGTCAAGAAGATCGAACTGCTCTCATCGACACATTGGTGTTGCAAATCACCTCCATTGATGATGATTTACTGCGTGTAGACAGTCAAAAAACCAATGTGGCAGAGATCAGGGCACGTTTAGAGCAGAGATTGAATAGCCTATATGAATCTCTTCTTAAAGCCCAAGGGGTGATGTGCAAAAAGGAGCACCTTTGCGAGCTGGACAGCCACATATTCTACTCATCAGGTAAAGTGACCGCTCAGAGAAGCCCTTCACAACACTGTAATATCTGAGTCTGACAATGAATGGATAGAGCACCATTTTGAACAGATCCTGCCCTTCGTCGAGCCCACCTTGCAAGTCCTGTACTTCTTGGTGGTTGCGTGCCATGTCATTCTCCATGTCAGTAGACAGGGTTGCAATTTTATGCTGTCAACTTTATCCTATGCATTGCAACTTGCCATACAGAGTAATGGCATGATCATCTCATCTCGCCAGCAAAAGATACTATCCAATCTTGTTGCTGACATTTGGACACCTACAAAGGAATTTCGCCTTGAAGGCAAACACACAATATACGCTGTATGCCCCAATCCCAAATGCCATCAGACATACAAACCAATGTTTCATCAAAATGTGTCAGCACCGCAATATCCGGCCCGCTGTACTAATGGGCAACAATGTGACAAATTCATTACCCGCTGAAGAAGACACAAAAAAATCCAATACAAGTACCCATCAAACCTTTCTTATATTTTGATTTTAAAGATTGGGTTGCAAGTCTGCTCTCCAGACCTGGATATGAAGATATGATGGATAAGGCATGGGATTCAAAGGATCGAAACCGTGGTACAGAATCACTTGATGACGTGTTTGATGGGGCTCTTCTTTGGGATTTCAAGGGTCCTGATGGCAGACCTTTTAGTGTAACTGGCGGTGAAGGGCACTATGCGTTCAGCCTAAGTGTTGACTTCTTCAACCCTCATGGAAACTCAACAGGGAAGAGCATTTCCTGTGGAATCATGGCCCTAGTCTGTTTAAATCTTCCACCACATCTCCGTTACAAGCCTGATAATATGTTTTTGGCGGGAATAATACCAGGACCTCGAGAACCACCCCTATCCTGCATAAACAATTATCTGCGTCCCCTTGTTGATGACTTTGTTGACTTTTGGGCACCTGGTATTTGGTTCTCCAAGACTTTCAAATCACCAAGAGGAAGAAAAGTTGTTTGTGCAATTACTGCATTGGTTTGTGACTTACCAGCGGCAAGAAAGACAGCGGGATTTGCAGCATACTCACACAACTTTTTTTGTTCTGTGTGCCTCTGCACACAAAAGGAACATGGTTATGGAAGCACAGACTACGAGAAGTGGACTAAGCGAACGAATTCAAAATGCAGGGAAAGTGCAGAATTGTGGAAAAATGCTAGCTCTGAAAAGGATGCCCAAATGATCTTCAATGAAAATGGTGTAAGATGGTCAGAATTACTGCGATTGCAATTCTTTGACATCACTCAATCTGTTATTGTTGATGCAATGCATAACCTGTTCCTTGGACTCATACAAACCCACTACGAGGACATTGTTGGATTCAAAGAGAAGAAGGTGCAGCCACCACATGAAAATCCCGTTTTCTCTCTCCAGGGGCAATTTTCCTCTGAACGGGGCACATTTACAGAAGAAGAGAAGAAGAGCATTGAGCATATTCACAATTACCTTGAAAAGCCCATGGTAGACCAGTTGCGCACACCGGCAGAGCGACTCAAATGGCTCAATCAACTCAATCAGTGCCATAAACGTGCCCTTCACCTTTTTTGTGAAGAACTCAAACTTCTGCCACCCAATACATGTTATGAAACAGCTGAGAGAACCCATTTTTCTAGCACTTTATTAGATTGGGTATGTTTACCATTAATTTGACTTGCATTCATGTAATGACCTGCTCTGTACTATTCCCAATTAGCGCGATAAAGTGACAGAAAATATCCCGTCCAGGCCTGGCCAGGCTGCCATTACTGAACGGCTATCCTCTACAGAGCGCCAGGAGGTATGGTCCCTGGCTGAGACGTTTGTGACTCCATCTTGGGTTAGCTCGGTGCCGAATAAGATCAGCGCATCTGGCATAGGAAAAGTAAAGGCAGATCAATGGTGCACGTTGGGCACGATACACCTCCCTGTTTCTCTCCTCGTTGTATGGCAGTCCATTGATGAGAAAGAAAAGCTGCTTGACGTCACCTTTTCACTTGTGTCTGCCATTCTTATTGCATGCTCACATCGTACCTCACCTTTGCATGCTAAGGCATATCTGCAATATATGCAAAACTATCTTAGTGGAATCAAGGAGCTATTCCCAGGCTTTCACTTCCTCCCGAACCACCACATGTCATTACATCTCCATGAATATCTATTATTGTTTGGGCCTGTGCATGCATGGTGGACTTTCCCTTTTGAACGGGTGATTGGCATAGCTCAGTGGATTCCATCTAATGGAAAGCCAGGTGTGGAGCCTCCATCTATTCCCAGAAGATATTACCTGAGCTCACTGGACCTGCATAGGTGAATATGAAGAGACTATTGCAAAATCATATAGTCGCTCTGCCAACTTCCGGACATTGGTTTCTAAGGCCGGGTGTCCCGAGGCAATCAGATACTGTAAACAGTTTCTTGAGAAACTCGGCCCTCAAAATCGTGGCTCTCTCACCACTGATATTAGAGGCTTGGATGCTACAGTGATATCTAGCAATGATGACAAAAATGACATAGGGAATGTTGAGTATAACCCTTGTAGCGTGAAAGAGTTACCTGGCGATATTATGGCTGCTCTTCGATGTGAAGTAAGCCAACTCGGACATATGCCAACAAGAGCAGTTGTCGCGACTCACATAACTATAAATGGCCTGGTATGCTCGACAGCAGCGAATCATACGGGAAATGCAAATGTCCTTGTTGCATTAAGGGATGGGGAGGAAGAACAGTGTCGTCCTGCCAAAATTGTTCATATTATTCACTTCAAGAACCAGACAGTAATTCTTGTTCAGTACCACCTACGCAGCACCAGTCAAGCTAGTAATCTGTTCAACTGCTATCCAGTACTCATGACCACTGCATGGGACGTGGGGGTGGGAGGATTGTCAGTTATTAAGCCAGAACAGATTTTTTGTCATTTTGCGGGACTTTGCACAACTTGGAAGGGACAGAGATCATGATTGCAATATCCTGTCATGCGTAAGTTAAACTCATTGCTAAAATGTATATCTGCCATTAGCTTCATCCATAGATAGCTCAATTGCCTTTGGTGCCACAGGCCATCTTCAACCACTAAGGTCCTTATATGAAAACTCTTCCTAGCCATGAACAGAATAATGTAATACTAGTACCCATGCACTAAGACGTATGCGAGCATATCTGAGAGGATTGACGAAAGTAGGCGAGCACATCTGGCGCTGGACAGTGCTTGTAGTACAGCGGTCTGAAGGCAGTACTATATGCTTGATTTCCTTTGGCAGCCTGCAAGATTCCATTGACGCCTGTCATCATGTCAACGACAAATAATAAATGTTCTATTGCAAAAGCGGAACCTTAGACTTGATAATACCATGGAAAATGTTATTCGAGCTCACCGCCATTGTTGAATCACAAAGTCCATAACCTGGTTGTGATCCAAACCCGGCCGACATGGTTTTTGAAGGGAAAAAAGTTGCCATCCTATTTTCGTAAAAAAATTTATATCATTTGTATTGTTTTTTTATTTTATTTTATTGTGCCTCTACTGGTTATTGTGTTAAGTTTTTTGTTTGTCTCTTTCCTAATCTCACACTATTTTATTTTTTTCCGGTAATTTTTGTTTTGTAATTATTTCTTTTTAAAAATTTTTTATTCAGCGTTTTTGTCCGGTTTTTTTTAAAATTTTTTTGCGAATCAACTTTTCCATTAATGACATTTCCTTACATTCAATTTTTAAATTTTTCTTATTCTCTCGCCGCTCGGAGCCACCACCGCTTTTTTTCGGTTTTCCGGGAAGCGCCGCCGGACGCCGCGCCACCCTTCCCTCCCTTTTCTCCTCTATCCTTTTTGTGGGCCGATTTTCTTCTCTTTCTCCTCACTTCCCTAAAATCCTGTTTGTTCTCTTTGGCATCGTTCGGGTGGTTGAGGAGTGCGTGTTAGGTGTGGGGATGGGGTGTTGTTGGTGGGTTGGCGGGGTTGGTTGAGTGTAGGAACTGGTGAGGCGGAATGTTAGCTTGTGCGGTTGCTAGTGTGCGGGATGCTGTGGAACTTTAGATGCGGTCTCGTAGAGATGTGTCGGGTGGGTTGGTTTGGAGGAGTTTTTGACGGGTCGTGTTGTTGTATCTGTATATTAGGTTGTATGGGGGAGGGCGATGGGTGCACGTGGGAGTTTTTTTTCTTAATTTTTTTAATTTTTTTTTTGTTTTTTCTTTTTTTTTTTTTTTTTCTTTGTCTTTGGTTTATTACGTTTTTATTTTATTTTAATTTTTTTTTTATTTTAGTTTGATTTTTTTTTTTTTTTTCCAATTTTTCACTTCAATTGTATATTTTCGGATTCAGGTTTTTTCGTAATTATTATCATAATTTAAATTTTTATTTTTTTTTTTGTTAAATTAAAATTTTTTCTACCTCCTCTTTTAATTGATTTAAATCTTATTTTTTATTAAATTTTTTCCTATTTCTCTCTTAAATTCTAAAAATTATTTATTTTATATTTTTTTTTTCAATTACATTATCTTTTTTATCGATTTTTAATAATAACATTCTGTCCCCTACACGTGCCCATCCTCGCCCAGCCCATTTTACTTTTTTTTACTTTGTTTGTGCCCTCTAAATCGTCTCGATGTAGTATCCAAAAACGTTCCACTCGCAAGACGCTTGCGGTCTCTTGACACCAAGTTCCGCGTGGGCCCTGGCCAGGCTCATCGTTGGAACGGGAAGGATGGATCATTGAGCATCAGTCCTGGCCAGACTGGCGATCAATGATTCCTTGACCCATGCGCTTCTGGATCTGTAGATAGTGGTAGATACTTCCTGAGGAAGGTGGAGAGGCGACTTGGCCTCTTTTCCTCGTGCTCCCTTGCCGTGGGCCTTGGCTTAGACCTCGTGGTCGACCAAATGCACGTTAAATAAACTTTCAATGACATCGGGTCAAGGTCGTTGCTCCATGTAGTCTCGTCGAGGTGTAATTGGTTGCAAGGTTAGATCTCCTTGACGACGATATTATGGATACATTCTGACAAAAAAATTCAACAGAATTACGGGACTGTGGACATCCATACGATTTCGACACTCGTGTTTGTAATGGTATGTATTTTCATTGCCTGGAATATTCGTGGTGAATACGATAACGCGCTTAACGGCTTTTAGGCAAAGAGACCCCGCGCCAAGACTATCGCTGCCGGATTCGTAAACCTGAATATGTACGGATGCAGAGAGACGCACCATCAATTGTACTTTTGTCGAGTCCCGCCTTCCAGAACCGATTCAACCAAACGTTAATCAAGTGCGCAAGTCTCAGTTTGCCCTGGAGCGACGCATCCTCTTCTCCTTCGCTATAGAACAGGAGGGGACAGGCCTTTTCGCCGATTGACATCCGTTACGGTTGAGCGCGCTTCAAGCATTTGTCGTACAATATCCTCTAGCGGACGCAATAGCACGGACAAGGATGGCACTCAGGGACGGTGAACAAACTGGACCAAACAATTACCGTTCCAGGCACCGCCGTCACTTTGGGATCACACAGGTTTGAAGGAATCTGTTTTAGGAATTAAAGAATCGACAATCGTGAGACCCCCTGTGGCAAATTCGTATTGCAAGTGGTTCCCTTTTAGCGTCCAATGCGCTCGTCCACGGAAAGTCATTCGGAAAGTGATCAGTGAAGTAACAGACAGGTTACCAGGACGATTCGGGTCACCCATGATAATCAAAAGGAAAAATCGACGCAGAGACATACACTTACGGTATTGGGATCCCAAAACCAGAGTTCCATATAAATCGTTTCGCCGTAGGGGTGAGAATTAGCGACTTCGCATAGGTAACAGCTAAACAGATAAAGGGAACGCACTGATTGCACTTCTTTCCCGCTATGATCACCTCCCTAGATGGATCCTCATAACAAGAAGTGGTCTGCGCTCTAATTTCAGTTTTCGTCACGTGCTCTTCTCGTTTACGATTTCGTTTTGATTTGGGACTGGGGGAAATTCCCAGAGCTGAGCAGCGTCAGCTGCGACGATTGAAACTCCGCCAACTCCGCCCACGGCGGCGTCGTGCAGGTTCAAGATGTTCGCGCAAAGACTCAACCGTGGTAGCCTGAATTACTGGTCCTGATATCTTCAATTTTTAGACTCTCGCGTTAACTGGCATCCTTTCGGGTGATATTGAATGAACAAATTCTGATATGCTCCACTGCGCGACATCCGCTTTTACATACTACCCACGACCATCTTTGCTAAGTGACTGTCGCTTTGGCAAACTCGCGTTCTGTGAACTACAAGCGGTGCACGTCCCGACGACCATCACAGCGCCATCATCCGTCTATGATACCACTGTGACCGGTTGCTAGTTTCACCGAAACATTGACTGAAAGCTCAAGTTTTATCACCATCAAATGATATCTCTACCATTACTTATATGGAAGAATGAGAGTGATTCTCGCAGGCTGGTCCTCTTATCTCTGAGTTTTATCGTGGCGATTATCAGCTTGCTCAATTCTGATCTGCTGCAACATCTGCTTTTGGACCCATCTGTGACGTCGTTTGGCTGTTCCTCGTGCTTGAGGCTAATCGGCACGGAATGGAGGGAGGGGTGGGGGGGGGAGACGTGATACGGAATTTCTCAAAACTGTTTTGACCGGTTATCGAGCTCAAATGCCTCTGTACACTGCTGGAGCGCGCTGTGATCTTTGCTCAAATGCACCAACCCCGTGAGAAGGTGGTGGTAAAAGAGGAAGGAGGACTTGGTGTAGCCTGAATTACTGGTCCTGATATCTTCAATTTTTGGACTCTCGCGTTAACTGGCATCCTTTCGGGTGATATTGAATGAACAAATTCCGATATGCTCACCTGCGCGACATCCGCTTTTACATACTACTCACGACCATCTTTGCTAAGTGACTGTCGCTTTGGCAAACTCGCGTTCTGTGAACTACCAAGCGGTGCACGTCCCGACGACCATCACAGCGCCATCATCCGTCTATGATACCACTGTGACCGGTTGCTAGTTTCACCGAAACATTGACTGAAAGTTCAAGTTTTATCACCATCAAATGATATCTCCACCATTACTTATTTATGTGGAGAATGAGAGTGATTCTCCCAGGCTGGTCCTCTCATCCCATTATCCTCTCTACGATGCGAGTTGCAACGGTTATCGGCTTGCTCCTTTTCGCCTGCGCCGCATGTGCGTTGCAACTACACCATGAACGCCGTAATTGCTTTTGGTCATCGGCCATTCGACGTCGGAGACTTGCATCCAAGGAATAGAGCCTTCAAAAGGCCTTGACATTGCACGTATCCAAAATTACCCATTATCCAAAGCTCAAGGTTTTTTCAGGTACCAAGGGATGCGCATACAAAACAAGCTCAGAAAAAGCTTGGATGAATTGAAAAAAAAGGGTGTGAAAGGAGAGAACGTGATTAAAACTCACTACGATGGCGACTTCCTTCTACAGGGTTCCTCAATATTTCGGTGAGAAATCGGTCGTCGTGAAAAAACAACTTGGAAAAGGTACGCGCATGGGACGAACTGAAACTGCAAAGGAGGTTGCAGGTTAGATCAGGTCAATCAACTTAAGGATGTCTACTTCATGGAAAAACGTATTACATTGTGATGAAGGACAAGGGCGGCACCAGGACGTGGACTGGTACTCTGCAGGGTCCTGTGGAGAAAAATATGAAAGAAGCTGACGAACGGTATGAGAAGGAATTCAAGATGATACGGGAGTACGTTCCAGTGTCGAATATGCCTTGGCCTGCTGATGGTATATCCTTTTAGGCAAATTGTGAAGCTCCCGAGTGATTATGCCTGGACTGAACATGACGACGGCTCTTGGACAGCTGAGCCGGTTGGTGAATGGAGATTCGGGAAGTCAACAGAGGAACACCCTAAGGTCCCAAAGAATACCCATTACTGTGGGATAAAAGGGTGGGAAAATGGCCTCCCCATTTTCGTAGATTTGAGTGTAAAGGAAAAACATTCAGGCTGAGCCCTTTCTGTGACCCCGTCTAGTGCTATACGGTCATTTGTATGGCTAAGCGCTCACCAGTAGACTTCCGCTTCGTATAGGTAACAATCAGTAAAACATACATACAGAGATCCCGTCACATATCGTATATATTTTCCGTTTCCACCTCGTACGAATCAAATATCTTCGTTTCGCTCGTTTTCCCACTTGAGGGCAACACCGCTCCTCGTCCTTGGCTGACTTTAGCTTTTGAAAGGCGACGCTGATGGAGGTTTGGAGCTACTTTGCTACCACTCGCTGGTTAAGTTCCGGCTTCCATCCTCCCCTTGAGCCCGGACCTGAGCGCTGAGCAGACGCGTATTCAAGTTCTTGTTTGTCTTGTTTTTTTTTGGTGATTCTCGTTCTCTTTCTCGTCTTCTTGACATTGGAGCTTCAATCTTCTTTAAAAATGCATGTTCTAGACTTTTTCGTCGCACTCCTCCTCGACGGGGGCCTGGGTACCGACAAGTTTCGCTTCTTCCTTATCGGCGACGCTACGGGGAAGGTGTCATCTTGATCACAATGCATGGCAACAGAACTAGTGACCATCTCCGTTCTGTTCGCGATGGGGAACAAAACGGATTACGTTCTCGTCGTTTGATTCTTTATCGTTGTCATCACTACGGCAATCATCAGGGCGCTTTCTCCCTTCCTTTGACGGAAAGGGCGTAAGATGAGCTGATCAACACATGCCAGTGCAAATAGGCGCCACGACCACTCCGGGCAGAAGAAAACTTGCAGCATCCCTCAGGATTTCTTGGGGTTCCCGGGCTTTCTCTTGAATCTCCATTGAAATTCAAGTGGCTCCAGTATCCACGACACGTTTCCGATTTGGCATGGTTGTAAGCGCCCTACACTCTCCACAGCATTACCATGGCCACTGCGGACCAACCACCAACACCTGATTCATTCACCCATGTTATCGACCTCACCTCCACCACCGACAGCAAAATAAGCGCTGTCAGCGTCTACGCCTCCAGAGCCGAAATTACCCGTGTCTTCCACGCTCAACTTAATACTGGGAAAAACCAGGTCAATATCAGTGGTCTGCCAAACGTACTCTACGATGATCAGGAACTGTCCGTTCGCACCTGTGGACAGGGGAACGTGTATTGCTAATAGTTGTGTATCAGACTCGAAGGACGCGATCCAGCAATAATACACGATGTCCCCACCACGACTAGTCCTCAACCTGTAAAACAGTCCACTTCGCCTGAGATGGACGATCTCGTGAGCCGCAAAGAGCACACAGTCAAAGAATTGGAACACTGCAAAACTCTACACGAGGCAATGGGCAAGTACCTTGCAACGCTCCACGTTGAGCACGTCGATGTCGACGAGTTGGACAAAATTGTACAAGGGTACAAAGCCACCTGCGGAAACCTCGATGACGAATATTTGAAACTTGAGAAACACCTCAAAACTATCGAAGAAGATATCCTGAAAGAAGTTGAGAAAGAGAGATAGAAACAAAGGGACAAATCACGTTTGTTGCGGAAAAAAGGTATCACTTAGTCTGTTCGCCGAGAGGGAGAGCGAAGTCGAGATTATTTTGACCTATGGCAAGTGCCATGCCCTAACATCAGCCCCATTTCGTTTTCCTCTAACCATGTTCCTGACAGCGGTGAGCGCAGCTTCCTGGAGCGCTCTATACGAATTCCGTGTCGATATGGAGGCAAAGGAGAGACCCATCACCCTAGTCTACAAAGCTACCATTACCCAAAGCACCGCAGAGGTAAGATCTTCTACACCACGCCTTTTCTTCTCGTCAGATCAATGCGGGGTTTCAGGACTGGAAGGACGTTCCCCTCAGGCTCGAAACGGCAACCCCCACTTTTGGCATAGAACTCCCCTCTTTATCTCCCTGGATCTTGTCCGTATATCACCCGCCTCCACCTCCTGCGCCTCCTCCGCCTCCGCCTCTCCAACGGGCTGCGATTCTTGGATATCCAGGAGAGCACTTCATGGCCAAGAGACTGTCGGTCATACAGGAAGAATCAAGCGAAGAATTGAGCAAAGTACTAGAAATGGAATTCAGAGGTGCTGCCGTCACGTCGAGGGGGAATGTCAGTGCCACGTTTGATGTGCCTGGCATCACTACCATTCCGTGCGACAACACGGCTCACCATGTCACGATTACCACGCTCAAGCTGGACGCTGCCTTGTCTTGGATCGCGATCCCAAAATCTGATGCAAGAACGCGGCTCAGCATACGTTTCCTTTCCTTCCTGTTTGTTTTTACCAACGTACTGATACTTGTTGTAACTTGTAGGCCAAGATTAAGAACACGTCCGAATACACCCTACTCCAAGGAACAAGCAGCATATACGTCGACGGAAGCTTCATCGCCAAATCTACCATTCCCCCCGTCAGCCCTGGAGAAAGCTTCGACTGCGCCCTTGGTCTAGACCCTACGATTCGCGTCACGTACCACCCTCTGTCCAAAAAAACGTCCACGTCAGGGTTCTACTCCAAAACAGCGTCACCGCGTACCTCCAGCGCATATCGATTCACAACACCAAGTCGATCATCGATAATCTACGGATCGTGGATCAGGTGCCCGTGTCGACGGACAAAAAGATTGTCGTCAAGCTCCTCATCCATCCTTACCGAACGTGCAGACTGATACGGGCACGAGCACGAGCGCAAGTACAAGGCGGCGTCCGAGGGTTCGGGCAACAACAACAAGAAGATCAAGGTGGCGCAAGGAGTGGTGGCACAGTGGGGGATGCAGCGGAGGATGGGTGACAATGGCGGGAGGCGATTCGGAGGCGACGGTGGCTGGTAAAGACGGCAAGTTGTCGTGGGTTTGCCAAGTCCCCTCGCAGGCGAAATTCAACTTGTCGCTGCAGTGGGAGGTGGCGGCGCCTGTGCAGGTGCGAATTTCCGAATTCTAAGGCGCTTGATACTTCCAAATGAAATGCGAATGTAATTGATATGCGTCCCATAACTTGTCTGTTTGTACTGTTAGATGCATTCAAGGAGTTGCTTTTCCTCTATTCCTAAGTGTGACGTACTAAATTGTCACACCCGCCGTAAAGTACCCCTGTAAAATGTCATCAGTCGATAAACGACCGGAAGGCCATGCAGACACGTCCAGGACATCAAGAACCCAACCAGCATTGAATTTGCAGACTTAGGCGCGTGAGGAAACTGGGCGTGGAGTAGGAACGCGGATGTCAGCCAGCCCAAGTCCAAATTGTCAGCCACCACCCGGCGGCTATCATTCCAACCACAAAGTCCCTGCCATTCTCTACCCAAGCCCACATATGCCTTCTGCGATATCTGTGATATCATGACATATACTGCCGTACGCGATGAACGCCATTATCATCCAACTCAATACTACCGTCCTATCCACACTGCCCATGCACAATCTGTCAGCCACACTCCCCCTGTTTCGAAATCACATCCAAGGTGGGGTCTACGGCATTGACCTCCCTATTTCCGAGACTGACGAATTCGCAGAGGAGCGGGACGGGCAAAACCGTTGTCCAGCCACAGTTTGCAATTGTCGAACAGTGCAGGCGGCAAACTCGAGGCTATAGGAGAGGGTGAAGGGCGTGTGCTCTGGTCAAGCCGCGTCTGGAACCTTCTTGTGATGCCTCGGGGCAGGAGTAGAGGGTGCGAGCCCTGACCCAGTTCGTCACTGCTCGCTCTCAGCCACGGGTGTATCCGGATAAAGATACCTTCGTGAGTGGTTCAACCTTTCATCTCGTTGATGTACTCTTACTTGCTCTCCTTGACAGGGCCGACGCGCCACATAAAAAGAAGAAAAATGAATAAAATGATCAAACTCGAAAAAAAAGTTGCAGATTGGTGTGTACTTTTGTTAATTCCTTGTTTCTTTATATCGTTTGCGTTTTAGGTCTCTTCTTGGAAATCTGAAAATCACCAAAAAAGCGAAAAAAAGATAAAGCCCCACAAAACCATAGAGCGCTGGCACATGTTTCTCTTCTCTTGTTCCTGCCTGCAGATCCGTATCGTTTCTTCTCTTCTCTCGTGGCTTGGTTCTCTTGATAGACTGGACGGAGCACCACGATGGTTGCTGCATTCCCTTCAGCCACAAACCCGAAAAAACTAAGAAATGAATAAACCAGAAAAAAAGATCAAACGCACAAAAGGCCACTCGGATTGGCGTGCTCCTCCCTATCATTCTCTTTTGCTTCTCTCATCCGCTAGTGCAGCTGATATTCCAGCTTAATGGTGGTGAACGTCAAGCAAGGCGGGTGACGGCGCAACAAGTTGGACCAGAGCAATGTGATTTATAAGTAATTGATGCTAGTGGAGTTTGATTTTTCCATCATTGACGTGCTGAAATCTTTATAGAATCTTTCATTTCTACCTTTCTCTCTTCGCCGATACAGATAACCTTTCTAGCTCATTTGTAGTGAACGTCAAGAAAAGCGGGGCGGCGGCGGGCTACAAAGTGGAGCGGTTCAGATTGAAAATTACCAATGCCTTCTTCTCTCCCTGTTGGACATAATTGGACTTTTCTAGCCAATGACAGCGAACATCAATAAAGGCGGGTGACGGCTCAACAACACGAAACAGAAGGTGCAATATTGCAGGAATCGCTTCATGGTTGAGCCAAGTCTTCGCATCTTTTTCTTCACCGTCATTGAAATCTTTTATAGATGATTCATTTCTTCCTTCATTCTACATTGACACGGCTAAACCTTTCTTAGCCTAATCATGGCAACCAAACATCAAGGGCAGGCGGCACGCAGGGTTACAACAAGTTGGATCAAATTAGCGCCAAGCAGCGTTTGTCTTTTTTCACCAAATCGTTTTAGCGGCCTGAGATCTCTCTCTTTTCAATTGCATCTTAGGAAATAAACTCTCATTGCATCGTTGAAGTTGGCAAGTGCATTTGGAACATGTCAGTTGTTAATCCATCAATAAATTTTGATTCTTTTGCCAGCACGCTTTAGATTCTGAATGAAAGCATAGGTTGCAGGGTCTTCTCAATGACAGGCTGCTTTGGTATACACATTATATGTGTGATTTAAGGGTCTGTTTTGGCAATGGAGATATGGTGACCTTGCATCAGGGTAATATGGTAATTCTTCTGGATTGAATGTAAGATCCATGTATTTTGGAAGATAATAGAGACAAGCATTGAATGGGAATTCCACACATCCCTGTGGATGTGTTAGATGTCCAGTGGTTAGTCTTGAGGCTCTTGGTGCGATCTGTCGAGCTGCTTGAGTCCGAATAATTTTAGTTAATCGTGGTAATCCTAATGGAGAGGTTGGAGGGCAATATATAGGAAATGTAATGATTTGTCCTTGGAATTTTTTGTAGAGCTTTGGGAATATTGTCCTCAGTAGAACAATATTCTTTCATGTATCGGATGTTTTGCTTAGGATTCGGCAATTATGGTAGTGAACATAGGTGTTTTACAATTGTCTTCTCTGTTATTATGCTTGCAAAATATCTGCAGCATTGCTAAATGCTTTGGGTTCCCAGGAATTGTCATTCGGGCTGTAGTTTTCCATTTGACCAAATACTGATATCCTGCTCCCGCTTTTGGTGTGCAAGAACCGCCTTGACTTCAAACTCCTCCTGTCCATTTACGAGATCAGGAGGCAGAGCTGTGTAATTTGGTCCATGTGTTTCAGTTTCCCTATATGGCATAAGGAGTGATGTGTGAAAGACTGGATGAATGCGCCATTGTTTTGGAAGTTTGAGTTTGTACGTACTGGTCCTGATACTTGTTCAATGGGGAAGGGTCCTTCTCATTTTTTGGCACTAGTTTCCTAGATTTGGTATGGGATATTAAGGTTTCTGTTTTCGAGCCAAACTTTGTCTCCTATTTCGAATTTGATTGACTGTCTCTGATTTGTCTAGCAACCATTTGTCTGGCTTAACTCATGTGCAGCAAGCGCCTCTTCCCTAGCTTCTTAACTTCTGTAGCCGTTCCTCTGCTGCTGGTGCCATCATTCCTGCGCCGCAGTGGGGTAGTGCAACAGGGTTTGTTCCATACATAAGCTGAAAGGCAATGCTTTAACTGAATCATGATGAATTGTATGGGCAAATTTGGCAATTGGTAGTAATGTTTCCAAGTATGGGCTTCATTTGCACAGAATATTTGAAGATATGACTTCTGAGTTCTTGATTAACTTGTTCCATTTCTCCATCAGTTGTGGGTGGTAGGGAGTGCTCATTCTATGATTGATTCCTAGCGTTTTTTCTGATTTCCTGGAGACTTTGGCTGAGAACTGTGGTCCTCAATCTGAAATTGAGTACGTCAGGTAGACCAAAGCGTTTAAATATTTCGGAGATATAAAGGTCTGCTGTTCTAATGCGTCAATGGTTTTTCTTGCAAGGAGTAAGGATTACCCCCTTTGTAAGACCATGGTCCCACCATGACCAAAATGGAGTCAAAATCTGTCAGAAATAGGAAGATTGGTACTAAAATCCAAGGTAACTTGTTGAAATGGTTGAGTTGCCTTAGATCCAATTGGTAGGAGGGCCAGGGTGTTGGGGTGAGTGTTCACCTTGATTTGCTGACAGGTAGTGCAGCCTGTGATCCATTCCTTGACATGTTTATACATTCCTGGCCACCAGTAATCGCATTGTAATAGTTCTAAAGTTTTCAAACATCCAGGGTGTCCTGAAGTAGGTGACTCATGGACTGTTTTGATAATACTGGTGCGGAGTGTGCCAAGATCAGGGATATATGCTCTGTCAATGTATCGAATGATTCTGTCAATGAACACCCAATCCTGGAGTTTGGACTTAATAGGTGGGGCGCGTTGCGTTTCTATGACTTCAAGATGATTTTTCCAAAGCTGTCAAGTGAATAGGATCTCAAATCTTCTGAGCAAGATCTGTAGCCAATGAGGTGAATAAACTTGTTTTTAGGTAGCATGATAAAATCGTCTGGAGTGTCATTGTCTTTCATATGATCAGGTCGATGGGATAATGCATCGCTCCAACACTTTGTCCCAGGACATGCTCAATTTCAAATCAAATTTCCAATAGTGTCATAGACCATCGAGCTTGTCAAGGTGTTAATTGCTGCAGAGTTCTATAGAACAAAAAGGTTTTTGTGATTGCAATGGACTATAATGGGGTGTGGTGATCCATGCAGCAAATATCGCCATGCCTGTAGTCTTTTAATGATAGCCAAGCAGTTCTTGGTCATAAATCTGGTAATCTGTTCCGTCATGGTTAAGGCATGTGATATAAAACCACAAGGATGGAGGGATCCGGAGGCATCAGCTTGTTTCAACACTGCTCCAGTGGCTTTATTGGAAGCGTCTGTTGTAGAATAAATGGTTTTGTGGGATCTGGCATGCATAGGACTAGGATAGACAAAAACTTGTGTTTTAATTCATCAAAAGCTGTCTGACAATCAGGTGCCCAACTGAAGGTTAAGCCTTTCTTTGTTAAGTCTGTCAATGGTTTGCTATAGCAGCAAAGTTGCTGATGAATCGTCTATAGAAAATTTCCGAATCCAAGGAAAGATCTAACTTGTTTGACCATTGTGGGGATTGGCCAATCTCTGATACCAGCAAGTTTTACAGGATCCATCTGAATATGACCAGGTGTAATGACCATGCCAGGAATTCAACCTCTTGAACACAAAATTTGCATTCTTCTAACTTCAAAAATAGGTCTTTTTCCTGTAAGTGCTCTAAGACTTGTCAGTTTGTTTCTGTATTTCCTCTTTCATTTTCCCACAGATCAGAATATCATCCATATAATAATGAGCCATCCTTTGTTAATATATCCTGAAGTATTCATTCATCATGGTCTGGAACGTCAAGGGCAAATTGCAAAGGCTGAAGAACATTACTGTTGGTCATATAAACCACAATTTGTAATGAAGGCAGCTTCCATTCATCCACCTTCTTTAATTCAAATGTTGTTATATCCCCAGTGCAAATCAAGTTTAGTGAAATAATTTGCGCCTTCTAATTTTGTAATTAGATCTGAGACTAGGGGTAACGGATAGGGCATTTTTGATTGTCCATTCTTAAGGTAATGATAGTCCTGGCAGGGTCTAAGAGCACCGCTTTCTTTCTTTGAAACGAAGAAAAATGGTGATGCTTGGCAATGGATGGTCAAATATATCCTTTGTCTAATTGTTCTTTAATCCATTTGTCAAGCGTTGACTGTTCTTTAGTGATAGCGGGTAGATTTTGCTAACTTTTGGTTGTAATCCAGTTTTTGAGTTTGATCGCATTGTCCCATGGACGTGATGATGGGAACCACTCTGATGCTTTCTTTTCAAAGGTAGACTGCCAGGGGATGTATTCAGGTGGCAAGACAGTTGGCGTTTTGTCACATTTTGCTTGGTGTTCAAATGCCTGTGACACAGGATGTTTACTCTTATCCAATATTCATCTTCTCCCCACTGTTGAGTGTCTAGTGCCATGTGCCAAATAGGTCTGTTATCCTCTAGATTGTTGTCCATTTGGAGGGTTTTCTTTTGCCAATCAATAGTTGGGTTATGCTTTCTAGCCATGGTATCCCAAAGATGATTTCTTGATCCCCTAAGTTTGTGATCCATAACCAATTATTATGTGGCTTTCCATGATCGAATAGGTAAGATGAGTTTGATGCATGATTCATGCCATTTTGGTTAATAGTTCCGTTGGTGTTTTTGACTTTAATTGGTTAGGGTTTCCCAAGTGTTGTGTAATCGCTCTGCAGCATCATAGGCTGTCTCCATATTAATGACTGCGGGGTTTCGATGATCTTTGCTGCAACCGATGCTGGTAGTCCTTGACAGAAATAGATTTTGCTGCGCCATGAACCCTGTGATTCCGGTTGACTGAATAAGTGATCAGAATTTCTGAATGTAAGTGGGGATATCAATATCTCCGCCCAATTCCGACTTTATCTAGATCATTCAGGGTCCTGCTGCGGTGTCTGACTTGCCCCAATTGGCTAAGAATCGCTTTTTTAAGCCGCTGTAGCTATCCCAAGAGAGTGTTGTTCCTTCTTCCTTTTTCTTTCCTTTGTCTGCTGTTGCTTCATCCAATTCCTCCCGGATATTGGATTTCCAATCATCTAACTCTTCTCCTAAGTGTAGGAAGACGTATTTGATCTTTTCTTGGCAGTGGTAAATTGTTCCTCATCTAGATTGAAGGTGTCAATCGATGCATAGATGAAATTTTCGCTTTGGACCGTTGTCCTTTGAATTTCTCAATGAGATTCCCTTTATCCCTTTTGAGATGCTTCCTTTTTGTCTGCCATATTCTTTTTGTATCAGTTTCAGGTTCCTGTTTTGGTTCTGTTGTTTGTTTCAAGCTTTCTCCTTGTTTCAGTTCATTGTCAAAATCTAGATCCAGTTCGATCTGTTGTTGTTCCTTGTATTTGTTCCACTTGGCAAAGTAGATTCTTGAGTGCCAGAGAAAGACTCCGTCAGTTAGATCTTCAGTATCTCAAAATTTGTGCCACCAAGTGAGTTCTGGTTCTTTGTTTGGTGGAAGAATAATTGGCTATCTGAATTGTTTTCTTGTGTTATGCCAATTAATCCAAGTTTCTGCTGGTATTCTTTGTCAGGGTTTCCTTCTCTGTATTCTCCTTCGAAGAAACTTTCTGCGACTTGCTGGTTCTTCTTCTTAGTGGTCAAAACGTAATACCACCCTCGCTTGTTGTAGAAGGATAGACTTCCCTTCATCCAAGCGTAGTATTTTTTCCTGTAACAAACGGAGTCATTTGGTGGTCTGATCTGAGAGGTTCAGGTCTCAATGATGTCTGGCTAGTGACAAAGCACTGAGCAATTCCTGAGTTCCAACTTGTGTTACAGACGATGCCCTTGTCGTGTTTGTTCTAAGTCAACAGCGACAAAGCAGAGTCTTTGGTCCACTCCCAGTCACTGGACAAAGAGTCTAGACATTAAGTCAGACAATGGCAAAAGGTCTGAGAACCAATGAAGAAGAAGAGCATTGAGATTGAGCAAGGTTGAGAGCAAAACTCATCTAAGTGAACTGAGGTTACTCTACAGTACATGGAGCTTATATACATTTGGAGAACAAAGGAATCGTAAAAGGCAATAAGCTGTAGTTATCTGAGAAAGGAAATGTGAAGGTAACTACGAAAGGAGATAGCGTCCAGGCTGTACACTGTGCAGTAAAGATGGATATGAAATGGTCCACCGAAACACAAAGATGAAATGAAAAGAGAACTGTAACAGATTCACTGCAGGTCTCTGCAGAATTACTGCAGGTCACTGCAGGTCACTGCAGAATTACTGCAGATCACTGTGGATTCACTGCAGGTCTCTGCAGAATTACTGCAGGTTACTGCAGAATTACTGCAGATCACTGTGGATTCACTGCAGGTCTCTGCAGGTCTCTGCAGAATTGCTGCAGAATTACTGCAGATCACTGTGGATTCACTGCAGGTCATTGTGGATTCACTGCAGATTCACTGTGGCTTCACTGTCAGCACTGTCAGTACTGTGGCACTGTGGGCATTGCAGCTGTCTGCAAACATTCTGCCAATTCACTGCCAGGTTACTACAAAATCACTGCAGATTCACTGTGGGCACTGCAGGTTTCTGCAAACATTCTACTTGAAGTATGTGACTTGTCTGCCAGTCCTGCAATGCTGTGTGCACTGTGGGGAAACCCCAAGTTTGCTGATGTTACAAGTTATATGTAAGTGACTTATGATCACCCTGAGCCGGGTTGCAAGCCAATCGCAACAGTTTCGGGTTGTTTGTAGCACTAGCTTGCTTTGTAATGCAACAGGTTTTTCGGTCTCTTGCATATTCCTACGCCCATTTCAGCCCAGAGTCACCTACGTGATTCGCCATCATACCAGTCTTAGACTTCAGAAGGAAATTGACAGTTTAATACCACGACCCTTGAAAATGGCTGCGGCACACAGGAAATTCACCGAAACACGTGGCTCATTTTACTCCTAGTGGCACCTCAAAATATTTAGTGCCCACGAATCCGATAGCAAACGTGCGCTTGTGTCATTATGGCAGGTGCATGTCACAAAAGCTGGGTTACGAACGTGTCTGGAAAATGACGATACCTGGAGATGACGTTAATGAAGGCGCCAAATGTATGGGTTCTATGAGGCAGAAGCTTTATCCGAGTGCCAACCGGACCGAAATTGCTCGGTAGCACACAAGGTTCAGAGGTTAACGTTACTGGCGTGATGGGAGTATTATTGATCTGGAACCTTTCGCGTTGCAGAGGAACACTCATCAAGCCTACTTCGTTTCGCCATTGGGCCAGTCGGGTATGGCAGTATCGTGCTCTCTTTCCAGCTTTCTGTTCCGGCCCTCTCATCTCGTTGACCCGCATCGGATTCATTAACACTGAATCTGGTCTACAAAAGCAGCCTCAACCTATCTAGGAATGCACTGCACTGCATCCGCGCATTTGTAGAGCTCGTGATTGCAAAGACGTAGGTGAGCATCAGCTTTGTATAGCAGGACGAATCAGAATTTAACGCAAAGATAAATATAGCATAGAAGCTCGACAAGTGGAGGACACATTCGCGTGCTCACCCCACATGACCTGGGCACCACAATATCGTGATGTGTTGGTGGGATACTTTGGATGTCTAAAGCCAGATCATCATATTAGCATCAAGTGATGCGTCCGCGATTCCCCACACATGATTTAAAAATAAACCATTTACGGTTGCCGGTTGCCGGTCCTGGCATTGCAAGAAAGACATCTACGACATCGTCTGGTGCTGCAGTCAAATGTTTCTTCCATCTGAACCCAGTGATGTGCGTCTTGTTTTTGTTTTCGTTGTGGAGCAATACTAGGAACAAGACTCTAGGGCCTGCATGAATATCAGACAATCCAGCAACCTCCGAATAATCGTACAAGGTGAAGGAATGGGGTCCTTCACGGGCTGCCAAGTCCACTTAGATCTATGCATCTACATTTTATCATTCCTGCTGTCATAGTGAGGTTGTTCGTGTCTGTAGAATCGGAAATTAAACGTGAGATTCAGAAGTAACATAAGGACTTGCGGCCGCCTGTAAGTCATTGAATTCTTCAAGTCCGCGAGTGACCATATTCCATTCCGAGTCCATTCATCCTGTCAAGTTGCCACAAGTTACCCATGTCGTTATGAGCTTCCTAGCCTCATGGTTCTGAATTTGATGCAGGGTTAGGACGAAGTACCGCTATACTGGTTCAATCTCTCCTGCGTTTGGCACTTCTGAATCTCACGCTACTGGGATGTCATGTTCCCTTCATTCGCTTTTCAAGTGCCTGAGTCAAATGTCAAACCTTCTTGTCCGCATCCGAAAATAGAATACAACTTACAGATTATGGCTCAGAACTGTGGAAGCCGGATATCGTATGGGCTACTGAGTTCGGTACGCACCCCTTGTAACATATGTAGACTCCCAAGGATCTACTAAGAGATCCGAGTCACCGGATTTCATTCGCTTCTGAATTTGGGATAGTAATTGACCGTGGACAATTGGATGCTTCGAATGGTCAGCGGTAGCATTCATAGCCCCGCAAAATTTGGAGGTTGCACCCCGTTTTCCTGGGTTGTGGGTTCACGACCTCCCATGCCAATCACGATGGGTGTGTCAGGGGGGGATTTTGGGCCGATTCGGCCGATATCTAAGGCCAGAAGATGAAGGTGTCGGCCCAAGTACCGAATTTACTTCAGCAGCCTTTGCGAAAGGGAGCCTCACGATTAAATTTAGATCTTCGGACAGGTATATAAATCTGGTGAGTTTGTGAGTGGTTTCCTTGTCCTTACAGACTCATACACTCACAACCATCACTCGGAAAACTATTATTCTCTGTGTTAACAGTCAACATGGTCGCTCCCACTGTCATTGGATCCATTGTTCAGACGGCAACCCTTGGTAATACTACTGGGGGAGCGCCCTACAACGATCTTGAGGCGCTTAGGCAACTACGTTCGTTTCCGCGACCTAATTCTTAATTTTTGTCATTGATTCACCTTCCAGACAAGCTTCCACTCAGCCTTGTCGTTGACCCCGATCGCCCTATTACTAAAATGTGGAGCGCAATCTTTGCAATGCCAAGTGTTCTTCATAATTGATGTTTTTCCCAATAGTGTAGTGCGCGCCAATTGGATCGTACGTACACGCTTTCCCAGTGCTACAGATGAATATATGGATATTGAGTGGGTAAACCGTGGCCCCACAGATCGACGCTATCAATGTTACCTACAAGCTCGCGAGCGGCGGCGAGGTTGAGCTCGGGCATGGAGGAAAAGGTGGTGTATCATCGGAAATCATCATCGGACGTACGACGCTTTCGCTCGATATAGAAGTACAACTTATTATCGTTCCTGCAGCCAACCAGGTTATCTCGTCCGTCAGCGGCTTGATCGGACCACACCGGGATTATGCCAACAGGGTACTCCTCAATCAACTTCTTTTTACAATCCTTAACGCCGATACCGGCGTCACCACCGTTCATGTAGGTCCCTTTCACATTCCGTAAACGATTTGTTGAGGAACGTGTATTGCAGTCGTTCGGACAGCGCCCACAGGGGAACTCCTTTGTGGTCACACTGCCAGCATTGTTCACTGGTTGTGTTGGCCAAGCAGACCCCAATACCAGTATGTGTTGCTGCGGCTGAGTTGATTTTAGGTGCTCACCTGATAAAAATAGCGGGAATCTGTGCTTTGGGTGTCATCAAGCGTGGTGAATTTTGAGCGCGCCTAGAAACGCGCCTCTACTAAGAAGTGGATGATTGGTTGACTTTCTATGCTGTACTTGTGT
>JAEBUS010000134.1:0-44736 GCA_023014475.1 Amanita pallidorosea | reverse complement strand
TATTGTTCCCCTGATTGTGTGTCGTGACCTTTGTGCAATCTTGTTTTTTCCTTCTCGAGATAGCGAATGAGGGAGCTCTGCTAGGAGTGACGGGTCCAGGTTAGATACTCCGATAGCGGTGACAAGCGTCGACTTCGAAGAGTTCACCTGGCGACAGTCGCGAGATGAGACAGAAGTGGCCCACGGGCTGTCTCCTTCGTCTTCTTCGTATCTCATCTTCTCCTTCCCCTTCTTTGCATCCGCTTCTGGCCCCGTATTTCATTTCCATTCAAGCTCAGCCCTGTCATCGGGCAGAGGCAGAGACAGCGGCGCGAGCTAGAAGATTGAAGCGCGAGTGAATTTCATTTCAAGGAGTCCATCATTCACGCTAACAGGTCGACGTGTTATCAGCTTCATCCTGACTAAGGATAGCGAGGGAATCTCATGCAGGCTACTGGCGCGCTGAAGACACTAACCTACGACCTCACGTGATCACTGAACACTCAACATGGTTACTCCCAGCGTCTTGGATCCATTGTCCAGACGGCCACCCTTGGCAATACTACTGGGGGAACCCCTTTTTATGATCTTGAGACGCTTCGGTGGATACGTTGTGTTCCGCGACTAATATCTTCTTTGCCGTTGATTCAACCTTTCACTCAGCCTTGTTGTCAACCCCGATCGCCCTATTACAAAAATGTAGGCGCAGTTTTCGCAACGGGTGTTTTTTCGTAATCGATGTTCCTAATAGCGTAGCGGCGCCGCTCGGATCGTACGTACACGCTTGCCCAGTGCTACAGATGTAAACCATGGCCCCATAGATCGACGCTATTGTATTACCTACAATCTTGCGGGCGGCGGTGAGCATGAGCTCGGCATGGAGGAATCGGTGGTGCATCATCGGAAATTAATATCGGACGTACGATGCTTTCACTCGGGTGAGGCGTCCAGATATCCAACTCATTATTTATTCCTGTAGCCAACGAAGTCATCTCGTCCATCAGCGGCTTGATCGGACCATACAACAGTTATGCTACCAGTGTATTCCTCAATCAACTCTCTTTCACAATCCTTAACGCTGATACCGGCGCCACCACCGTTCACGTAGGTTCCCTTCACTTTCTGTCAACGATTTGTTAAGGCACGCGTGTCGTAGTCGTTCGGAAAGTGCCCACAGGGGAACCCCTTCTGCTTCACGCTGCCAGCATTGTTCACTGGTGTGTTGGCCAAGCCGAGCCGGGTACCAGTATGTGTTACTGCAACTGAGTCGATTTTAGGTGCTCACCTGATAAAAACAGCGGGAATCTGTGCTTTGGGTGTAATCAAGCGTGGTGAATTTTGAACGTACCCATGAGCGCGGCTCTGCTGAGAAGTGTTCGAAAACGGATTCAACGATTCGGTCGTTTGTGATAATTGGCTCACATTTCTTACATCTCATTTGACATTTGAAGTGACATTTGCTCGTCGAGAAACTACCAAAAGCACAATATTAGCCATTGCAATCCCCGTCGCCATTCTTGCATAACTCTTCCATGAGAAATGGAAGAGTGTATTTCTGTTGTACATCATCGCCTCGCGCATTCCACGTTCAACGGTTCTTAGTACTGCCACATGCCAAGACTATCAGAACCAGGTTCGTAAATTCCTAGAAATGCAGAGGCCTGTACAAGAACACACCGTCAATACCCTCTCGTTTCATCCCCTTCGCTATCGAACAACAGCCTGAGACGGGGCCATTTTTAATTGACATGCGTGAGGGTTGAGCGCGCTTTGTTTTCGGTCCAGCCAGTGGCAGAGTAGCCAGTTTATGTTCTTAAGTGTGACATATAATCACTAGTCACCCATAACGCCTGACGAAACACGCCAGACACTGGCAAACGCTGCCACCGCCGAAGATGCCAGACCCAGTCACAAACTAGGAATATCGCAGAGAGGAATCCGCACAGGCATCAGGAAAGACTCATGCAAGGTTGCTAAGCGACAGGCACTCTCCTCGGCGGCACATTGGCGCTTCTTTAGTTGGCGTCATTTTTAGCGCTAGCGCCCTACACTTTCCACATCACCACCATGGCGACTGCGGACCAACCACCAACACCCGACTCTTTCACACATGTTATCGACCTCACCTCCACGACTGACAGCAGAATAAGCGCTGTCAGCGTCTATGCCTTCAGAGCTGAGATTACCCGCGTCTTCCACGCTCAACTCAATACTGGGCAAAACAGCATCAACATCAGTGGACTGCCAAACGTACTCTATGATGATTCTGTCAGGTACTGTTCATTCTAACGTGTGGATGAGGGCTAACAGTTGTGCGCAAGGCTCGAAGGACGCGGTCCAGCAATAATACACGATGTCTCCACTACGACCAATCCTCAACCTGGAAAACAGTCTACTTCGCCTGAGATGGACAATCTCGTGAGCCGCAAAGAGCGCACACTCAAAGAATTGGAACGCTGCAAAACGTTGCACGAGGCAATGGGCAAATACCTTGCAACGCTCCACGTCGAGCACATCGATGTCGACGAGTGGGCAAAATTGTACAAGGGTACAAAGCCACCTGCGGGAATCTCGATGGCGATATTTCGAACCTTGAGAAACAGCTCAAAGTTATCAAAGAAGATATCAAGAAGGAAACTGAAAAGAGAGACAAAAACAAAGGGACAAATCACGTTTGTTGCGGAAAAAGGTATCACTTAGTCTGTTCGCCGAGAGGAGAGTGAAGTCGAGATTATTTTGACCTACGGCAAGTACCATCTTCTAACATCGTTTTCCATCTAAATCGTGTTCCTGACAGCGGTGAGCGCAGCTTCCTGGAGCGCTCTATATGAACTCCGTGTCGATATGGGGCAAGGAGACGCCCATCACACTAGTCTACAAAGCTTCCATCACGCAAAACACCGCAGAGGTAGGATATTTTTACGCCCCGCTTTTTGCTCTCATCATTTCAATGTGGGTTTTAGGAATGGAAGGACGTTCCTCTCAGACTCGAAACGGCAACTCCACTTTTGGGATAGAACTCCCTCTTTGTCTCCCTGGACCTTGTCTGTATATCGTCCACTCAGGGTGTGCCACCCCAATGTCGTATATCACCCAAGGTATTGTGGTGGAAAGATCCATGGCGTACTCGACACGGTCCAGTTCTTCGATCCAACGTGAAGCCTTTAGCGTAGAGTCGGTTCCAGAAATGGAATTCAGAGGTGCTGCCGTCACGTCAAAGGGGAATGTCAGTGCCACGTTTGATGTGCCTGGCATCACTACCATTCCGTGCGACAATACGGCTCATTATGTCACGATCACCACGCTCAAGCTGGATGCTGACATGTCTTGGATCGTGATCCCAAAATCTGATGCAAGGACGCGGCTCAGCGTATTTTCCTTTCCTTCCTGTTTTTCTACCGACGTACTGATACTTGTAACTTGTAGGCCAAGATCAAGAACATGTCCGAATACACCCTACTCCAAGCAACAGGCAGCATATACGTCGACGGAAGCTTCATCTCCAAATCTACTATTCCCGCTGTCAGCCCCGGAGAAAGCTTCGACTGCGCTCTCGGTTTGGACCCCGCGATTCGCGTCACGTACCACCCTCTCTCCAAGAAAACGTCCAAGTCAGGGTTCTACTCCAAAACGGCCATCACCACGTACCTCCAGCACATTTCAATCCACAACACCAAGTCGATCCCCATCGATAATCTGCGGATCGTGGATCAGGTGCCCGTGTCGACGGACGAAAAGATTGTGGTCAAGCTCCTCAATCCATCTTTGCCGAACGTGCAAACTGATATGCGTGCGGGTACCAAGGCGACGTCCAAGGGTTCGGGCAGCAACAACAGAATCAAGGTAGCGCAAGGAGTTGTGGCACAGTGGGGAGATGCAGCAGAGGATGGGGCGACAGCGGCAGGAGGCGATTCCGAGGAGGCGATGGTCGCTGGTAAAGATGGCAAGTTGTCGTGGGTTTGCCAGGTCCCCTCGCAGGCGAAAATCAATTTGTCGCTGCAGTGGGCGGTGGCGGCGCCTGCGCAGATGCAAATTGTCGAGTCCTGATTACATTTACGAATGAATTGTGCTAACACATCATGATATACTTACATTGCGAGTTCTAAATCTGATCAATTAACCTTTCAGTCTGTTCAAGTTGGGCTCTTGGTTTGAGTTTAACATATGGCAGGCTGTCTCCCAACCGTTCGGTACAAACAATCCACAATAGACTATGTCTGCCACCCTCCGGCTTAATTGTCTCATAGAAGGCGAAGATATCGTCTTTCTAGTTGCCGCAGGATGTAATGACAAGGTTAGCGACTTGAAGGAACGTATACAAGAGGAGCGAGCGCAGGATAGTTTAAAGGATATTGGTCCTCACACTCTAGAATTGTGGAAGGTGAGCGCCATCGACGAGCCACTATGTGAAATGACATTGCTTTTCTCAGGTCAAGGACTCCAACTCTGTCGCCGCCGAGCCAGATGACACTCTCGGTGAACGTATCGGGCTCCTGGGACGTGATCTTTTAAACTTTGCGGACAAATTAGGTCCCACGAGAACCATCTTCAGTATCTTTCCAGCACAGCCTCCCGGCGAATACATCCACATAATTGTAAGAGTCCCACGTACCGGTGAGTAAGAGTGAATCTTGCAGCTGAGCGTTGCTGATAAGATACTGCCCCTATCAATCTCGTCATGCTTGTGCCACCTCTCATCCACACACATTTTCTCTGTCAATCCACTTATGTCCTATAGTAGTAGTAAAAAGAAAGCGCGACAACTCTAGTTAGTCCTCTTTTCATGCTACCCCAACAAAGTTCTAATCATGCTATAGCTGACGTATCACAAAAATTATTCAAGCTATGGACGACACCAGTCGAGCTGGATCTCAAATTCCTAAAAGGATACCTTGAAAGTCCTCTTGATCCAGATTGGAAGGTCCCGTTGTCGCACTTCGAGTGGACGAAATTCTTGAGCAGTGAATATGCTCCTGACAAAGCGTGTAGCGACGAAGACCTCGGATTTCTGTTCAAACAATGCGAAAACGAAACTGCTGATGGGATTCAAGACCTGTTAAAGATGGCAGTTTTCGCGGATCCACTAGACTCTAATGGTACTGAACATTCGCTTATTGGATTCTGGGATACCAACATCCGAAACATCCTCGTTAGGTGTCTGAAATGTGCGAGCATTCGGGATAGCAATCAGGGTACGGGATCATTGCGACCCGACTTTGGTCTCCTACTCGCAAACATTTGCGTATTTCGAGGCGAAGAAAAGAGGAAGGCCTTCACGGGAATGCATCCTAGAGACGAACTCCAAGCTAAGACCCGATGGGTGTATGAATCGGCTCCTTATATTCTCGGTTGGTACCCCTTTGTACCCGGGCAGGCTTTCAGTTATTCACATGTTTCGGTCTAGGTTATTGGGCCATTGGTGTCGAAGTCGGCCTCGCGGCTATATTGCCGCATGACGGACGCCTTCGGGTTGTTGATTTAATAATAGCCGATCTTTCTTCGCGACGTGAACGTATCAAGAATGCTTCAAGGATGATCAAGTTGTGTGGCATCCTTCGATGGCTTCAGCAACTAATTGGAGAAGGCAAAGATAGAGATATGTTTTTGCAGTTTAGGTGTGCATGTCCCTTCTATTGCCATCTGGTGTATTGACTCCAGGATCAGCGAGGACGGCAAGTCGATTATGTTTTTTTCATCCTATGTGCGCAAGACCTATGGATTAGAGGATCCGGCCTATGGCAAAGAGCGCGTCGAACATCTACTGAAGATCTATCAGGCATTAGAATCGAAGCGTGTTCCCAATGTGGACCTACTCAGGAAAGCCGCAGTTCAGCATGATGTACTTGGCTCGTATATCGAATGCGGGCCGGTTGGCAATGACAAAGGTCCTATGTCATCTGTGGATGTTCAAAATGCTATAATGTGCATCCTCGAAACACTCAAGGTAGTTTCGATTTCCTTCTGCTTCATTAACTAAATGCTCTAGCCAGGTATCCCATGCTCATCCACAAACATTATTACATCGCGATATCCGGTGGCCAAATGTCATGCAAAACCGGGAACAACCATCCAATTGGTTTTGATTGACTGGAGGAAGCCTGCTTTCTGCCAAGCAAAGCAGCTCCACACTTGAACCCCGTCGAGCACTCACCAAAAGTATTCGAGGATAATCATGGCACAGAAGTGGATATATGGTCAGTTGGTCAGCTTATATTCACTGCACCATTCCGGGTTCCAGCTCTTGAAGAGCTTGGACGGAGGATGTTGGAAGGTCATGTTTTGAATGCCAAGCAGGGACTGAAAGAAATATCACAATTAAAGTTGACAATATGACTAGATAAGTGTCAGCTTTTACTGACCATGACCTTGCTTGGTGTGTAGTGTGTTATTTTTTCTGTAGAACCATCTTAATTACTTTTGTGCTAGGCTATGTATGACATGAAGTTATTTCTATGCCTTTTACTATCATAAGCAAGGTGAGATGATGATAATGTGAAGTGAAGAAATGAATGGGAAATTTTATGAATCTTGTTTTCTAAATTTTTTTTGCCATTCTGGGATCAGTTATGTGAATCATTTTGTGTTTTTGAATGGGTGCTGAGGGAGGCTCCAGGACATGGATTGTTTCTATTGAAACATTGAACAGCAGCGCAGGCACTGACTAAGTAAGGTTTCAATTATACTTACGTTGTTTAGTAGTGCTGCCTTAGTAGTACTAATGTTAGTTTGTAGAAAACTGAGGGGATAGTCGCTCAGAACGCCCTCCTTATATGCATTTCAGAAACCCTAACCTAAGTACAGTGTAATCTACCTATTACATAATACCGGTACCGCTAATGAGTCATTCTGAGTCTTTATCTATTAATATTCCTTCTAAGATGTTCTTTATGACATCATATCCTTCTATATGAGTCATTTTTATTAATAGATATTCCATAACATTCTATATGACATCATAATGTTCTATATGACGTATTATGAGTCATATGAGTCATATGAGTCATTTATGACTATCAGTGATGTCATAGGATGAGTCATGTCACTCCTGTGACTTGTCACGTCACTCTGTCACATTGTCACATAAGCGTGACTTCTGTCACACTATTGTCACATGGCTGTGACATGTTGTGACATGTGTCACAAAACACGTGGTAATGTTATGTAAGCTATTATGATTAAATATGAAACACTAATTAATAGCTATTCTTATTACATAAGATATTAGATAAGATATTCATTACATTAGTTATTGTAATGAATGTAACTAATCTAATGTAACTATTATAATAACTATCAGAGTTTCGACACTCCCCCTTGTTGAATATTTTATCAATTGTGTATACCACACAACTCAAGCATTTTATTATGCTTATTCAACATAAGGTTTTTGGTTAAGATATCAGCTGCTTGATCTTCAGTTTTTATATAATAGAGATCAACCAAGTCTTCTTTCACGCATTGTCTGATATAATGATATCTTACATCCATGTGTTTCGTTCTTTGTTCTTGAGCTGGATTAGAAGCCATGTAAATAGCTGCTTGATTATCCATTATTAAAGGAATGGATTGTATATCATATCCAAGTTCATTGAACAAATTCTTTAACCATGATATCTGTCTGCATGCGTCTGATGCAGCCATGTATTCAGCTTCTGTTGAAGATAATGCTATTGTTTTTTTTTAGCTGATTTCCAGTATACTGGTGCTCCTGCTAATTTTACAACCATACCAGTTGTTGACTTCCTATCAATTGGATTTGAAGCCCAATCAGCATCAGCATATACAATTAAACCATAAGCATCACGACCATCATATTTTATACAATAATCTAATGTGCTTCCAACATATTTGATTATGTGTAATGCTTTATTAATGTGATCCATTGTAGGATTGCTCACAAATTGTGACATTAATATCGTAGCATAAACGATATCTAATCTAGTACACATTGCTAGAAATAATAATGATCCTATCAGCTGTTGATAGTATGTGATCATTTCAGGTGTAGCTTTGCCTTCTATTTGTTTATTTGGTACATAACCAGCTGGTAAAGGAGTATTACTGGTTTTGCATTTATTAAACCAAATCTTTCAACAATCTTTTTGGCATATTTGGCTTGATCAATTGTGACAGTACGTTTACTTTTGTCTATCACAATATTCATTCCTAGATATTCACTTAGATCTCCTAAGTCTCTACTTTCCCATTTATTCATAAATTTCTTTTTAAAGTCATCAACAGTTTTTTCATTATTGCCCATGAATATTATGTCATCAACATATAAGATGATAACAACAATGTCTTTGTTGTTTCTGTAGACATATATTCCTGTATCGGCATATAATCTTCTAAACCCTAGTTTAGTTATACTGTTATGTGCTTGTATATTCCAAGCTAAAGATGCTTGTTTCAAACCATATAAAGCTTTTCTCAGCTTATATACTTTATCAGTATCTTTGGTTTTGAAACCTTCCGGTTGTTCCATATATATCTCCTCTTCTAATTGGCCGTATAGAAAAGCAGTTTTAACATCTAGTGCTTTGAGTACCCATCCCTCTAAAGCTGCTAATGCTAGTAAGATTCTGACAGTCTCGAATCTTGAAACCGGGCTAAATGTGGCTCCAAAGTCTATTCCTGGTACTTGTGAAAAGCCTTGAGCAACCAATCGCGCTTTATATCTATTATCCGATTGCTTTATGGTGTAAACCCATCTACATCCAATAGGTTTCCTGTCTTTAGGTCTATTTACTAATTCCCAAACATTTCTACTTGTATAGATTTAATTTCTTCTTCCATAGCAGTTACCCATTTTGAATATGATTGAGGATCTTTATCTTTTATCTTGATAAGATCTCTATATACGACAGGTATTCCTTTTCTTCTGTTTTCTTGATCATTGAGTTTCGATGCTGCTTTTGATAAGAGAAATTTATCTCTTTTTGCTTGTACTTTCTTTAGCCAAGCTTCATTATCAAATTCTAAATCATTAGATTCTGAATCTAATTTTGTATCCATAGTAACCGTCTTATCGAGATCAATATCTGGTATAGAAGGTTTCTTTATTATTTCAGGTAATAAGATTTTCTTTTCAAATCTAGGCATTGGAATTAATCTGATTTAACATCTGATTTATTTGTTTCTACAGAAGTTATTTTCTTAGTATTCTTTTTAGGAATAGGTCTAAGATCTTCTACAGTAAGTTCTGCCATATTAGAATCTGACGTTCTAATGTTTGGATGTTTTTTCTTTCCATACAAGTCCTCAGTAACTTTTTGAACTTGTTTGTCTATTTTATCATTTAGTTCTTTATCATTCTTAATTCTGTTTTGAATGACATCATTCCATTTCTTAAAGTTAAATTCAGCTTCAATTTTAGCTGGATGTTTATCTCCATAAACATTATCTTTAATAACTTTAACTTTTGGAATCCTAGATGATTTTCGTGTTCCAAACTTTTGTTGTATGACAGCTCTTTCCTGTTCTCTGAATCCAAATGGATTTCGGGCTTGTTCATCTGGATTAATAGACTGTTCTAGTATCGTAGATCTAGAAACTGGTTTATCATTACCAAGTCTATTTCTTTTAACTTCTCGAAGATCTAACTTCTTTCCAACACGTTTAACTCCTTTAAATAAATCTATATTCTTTCTATAGTTTATGTCAAGATTTGACTTAGGAAGTTGAAAAGGTGTTTCAATTAATGATTTACTTTTATTAAGGGTATTCTTAGATTTATTCAGATTTTCAATCTGTTTTCAAATTCTCTTATCTTAGCTAATCTTTCATCATCTCTTTGTGATTTCTTATTTGTAGATGATTTCTTTAATGAAGGAGTATTAATAGCTTTTTGTTTTCCTTTATCAGTAAAATATTTAAAAGAATCATTAATTTCTTTCATTTTTTCGAAGTTATCGTCAATTCTTTTTGATACTGACTACTTCTAAAACCTTTTGTTTCAGGATCTTTTATATCTTCATTAAGATCACTTTTACTTTTATACATATCAGATATATTCAAATCTGATTCTGAATATGAATCCTTCTTTGATCTATATGAATTACTTTTAGATATATTAGAATCATTATCACTTTCATCTGCTGAATATGATTTTGTGCTATGATATGAAGAATTACTGTCATGTAGATGATTGTCTAATTCCTTATTAGACTTATGATCATCTGATTCTGACGAATTATTATCATCTAAATTATTTGAATCATGAAATGATTTCCTTTTATCATTGATTGTAGTGTCATGATTATAATAATTCTTGTTTGATGGAATTGTTTTAAGATCTAAAGATGTGGGTATTTCTTTATGAATAAGTTTATCTTTTGTTAATTTGGGAAATATGTTTTCGTCAAAGATGGCATGTGTAGCAATGACTATAGTATTCTTATCATTCATGAACTTATATGATTTGCTTTCATATCCAATGAATATCATTGGTTCAGCTCTTGGTGATAATTTATTCTTTCTTCTTTCTTTTACTATATAAACATATGCTAGACATCCAAATATCCTAAAGTTCGACATGTTAGGTTTTTTGTTCATCATATTTTCATAAGGTGTTTTCCATTTCGTTCTTCTTAATGGTGTACGATTATATATGTGGACTGCAGTATCAAATGCAAATGACCACCATGATTTAGGACAACCAGATTCTAATAAAAGTGTATGTGCTTTCTTTAGAATGGTTTCATTTAATCGTTCAGCTCTACCATTTTGTTGATGAACATGTGGAGCACTTAGTTCATGTTTAATACCTTTTTCTTGAAAATAGTTATTTAGCTTTTGATTTACAAACTCTCCCCCTCGATCTGAACGCATACTTTTACTTTTAAATTGAGTTGATTCTCAATATATATAATATAGCTTTAATAGCAGTAAAAGTATCAGCTTTAGATCGAAGTAATGCTACATAAGCAAAAGAAGAATAATCATCTAAAATTAATAAAGCCCATTTTTGTTTATGGTAAGACTGAATAGGTAATTCTATCAAGTCCATATGTATCAATTCTAGCAAGGTAGTTGCTCTATTAGTTGAAACGTGATATGGTTTATTATCAAGTTTTCCCATGATACATGATTTACATATGCTTTTCATATGTGGTTTATTAATTTTAGAACTATTTTCAGTATTTCTGAACATATGACTTAACACGTTATCACTTGGATGTGCCATTCTTCGATGCCAAATAAAATAATCAATAGTTTTAGAACTATTATTTAATAACAAATGTTGTAAAGGTCTTTTAATCTCAGTAGATAACCAACTTATAGAGTTAGTCTCTAAAGGATATCCTGTCAACGTTATGTTTCCCTTGTGTATAATAGTTTGTGTTTTTGTGTGATATACTTCATAATTCATACTAGTAAGTTGTGGTACAGAGATAATTCTGTATGGCAACATTGGCATATAACATACGATCCAGTTTAGCATATGTTTTCCATGTCGGAAACATACTTGGCCTTGGCCTTCAATGAGTGTTTTCGCATTTTTGTCTGCAGTAGTAACTTTAACTGGTGTGATAAATTTCTTATATGACATAAAGTCATTTATAAATGGTGTACAATGTCTGGTAGCTCCAGAATCAATTACCCACTTATCATTCTTATTTAAGAGCATAATTTGTTCACTAGGAACCCTATATTCATAATTACTATATACACATTGTATCTACTGTTATTCAAAGCTTGATCTGATGCGTTCAACGCATTCACATTGGTAAAATTATCAAGCACTAAAACAGTATTAGATAAGTAATTAGAATGGTTTAAATTTGTCACATACCCAAATGGATCATCCTCATCAGATGGTCCTCCAGAGTTACTCTCAGGATTAGTTATATCCATATTTTCGACGTTATCATTGATGTTCTCATCAATATATTCAATGCCACTGTTGTAACCATCATTTGCATCATTGTAGTGTTCCTCACTACTGTCTGATTGCGATTTAAGGTCCGGAACTGAACTATCATCAGTTTCTGCTATAGGTGAAAGTGGAATTTGAGGCGTTAAGAAGATTCTTTTGAACTCTGTTCCTTCAGGAGAAAGTTCATAATCTACTACCTCATCTCGAAGGTATTCCGGAGGATAAGCCAACATAGTATCTATGTAATGGAAACCTATTCTATCTAATAAATCATGATTAGATGTGTGTTCAGGTATCTCTTCCTCAATATTTCCTATAGTCTGAATCGGTTCATCAATCGTCATATTATTTGTAAAGTGAATAATGTTATGAGAATCTTTTTTATTCTCATGTTTATATTTATTCAACTCTGCAATTAAAGCTTTATTCTTCAGCTTTTTATTATCACGATTCTGTGCATTCCGTTTCTTCTTATCATCTTTAGATAAAGAAGATGCATTTGCTTTGTTAGCAAATCTATTATTGCTTTGACGAGGTGTGAATGATCGTCTGTTATTGAATCTGCCTCTAAAAGATCCTCCTCTAAACCTATTGTTTGGAAATTGATTACTAGATTGTTGATCATTCCAAGATGGTTTAGTGTTTGGATATTTGTTGATATTAGATCCAATGTTAGCAATTTGAACGGTTTGTCTGCCACTCCTTGCTTTTGATTGCATGAGATTCCATTCATTCTGAATCTTAGGAACTATCTTTGCTGACGTGAATTCGTCAATATTGCTATTAACAATATTAGTAACCAAAGTACTATATTGTTGATTCAAAGCATGTAAAATGAAGAATGTCAATACAAAGTCTGGAAGTTTGTATTTATCTTCAGTTCCTAGATCAGAAACAGCTTTCATCAGTTTAGAGAAGCTATAATGGGATCTTGTCCTGGTTTCATAGACCAACTGAATATGTTTTTGTATAAAATGAAATATTTGGCTATTCCAGTCATTCCAAAAACTTTATCCAATTCAGCAATAGTTTGAGCTGGAGTTTCTTTAACGTAAGACCATAGATTAGTTGCTAATGCCATTTTAATAATAGCATTTGTCTTTGCAGAATTTTCATCCCAATCAAGTCTTTCATTATAAACAGATTTATACTTCAATTCCCAATGGGTTTTTTCTTCAATGGTGGATTTTTCCGTAGGTGGTGAGGGATAACCTTCTTTTTCTCTAGTTACGTATTTAGTGTATCCTTTCATGGCTAAGTATGCCATCAAAGTTTCTTTCCACTTTTTATAATCCATTACTCCATTAAAAACAGTAACCATCTTTTCGAGCGATTCTTTATCGTCTTTTCCTCCACATAAATAATTTGCCAATCTATTTTTAGAGGAAACAAAATCATCTAGAGTCCACCAAGCAAGTCTAGATTAAAATTCTCAGTGAAATGAAGATGATTAATACCAGTACGTTCATAAGTAAAATGAACGTTTCTTCTCCAATGTTGAGGATATGAGACGATTTCAGATAATTTAGGATACATAGGCCAAACTTGTTCTTTATAGTATCTAGGTTGAAACAAAACCATATAACATAATCCATTCTTATTCCAAATAGGATGATTTTTAGTATGTTTTATGATATGTGTTTGTTATTAACCTTATATTTAACATTTATAAAGAACGGAAATGCAAGTTCTAATTCCTTTGCTTTAACGCTGAAATTAGACTGAATATTCTTATCAGATTTAGATTCAGTACCTGAACCTGATTTCAAGAATTTCTTATTTGATGAAGAACCTGGTTCTCTTATAGGTGCAACGTTCTTCTGCCATCTGATTTGTGGAGCTTGAAAATTGTGAACCTTCTTCTTTCGTCGAAGATTCCTAGGTTTGGAAATATTGTTTTTCGGATAAACAATTTCTTCCAAATTTTCGTCAATCCAATCGGATGCTTTATGTGGTTCATATCCCCAAGGTTTCTCATCGTCATCTGATTTGTGTTCATCATTCCAACCATTATCCTGATTTGTATCATCAGCTTTCTGTTTCTCACAGATCCTTTGTAGACGTTTAATTAAACCAGCAATAATTTCTTTTGTATTTAATAATGTTGGTTCAGGGGTATTATTAACACGTCCTTGAGACTCTGGGAACTGTTGAACAATGTTTTCATTGTGGATGGTGAACGCGGTTTCTTCTTCTTTCAAAAATGGATTACTCTTAGGATAATACATGTCGATGATGTCATCAGGAACATATACAAAATTATCCAAGTTCGAAGTATGAGTAAACTCATTTTGATGAAGTTTTTCATCAGATTTAACCGTTGGGAAATTATTTCTCTTAGTCTGATTTTCAATCTTATCGGACTGCGACAAAGAAATCATATTTGGACCATTTTGGTCCACCTGTCTGAAAGTACAATGACTACTAGGTACTATACCTGGTAGTCGACACTGTCCTCGGAAAGCGCTGAGCTTCCCGAACTTCCTGATCTCGTCCGCGCTCGGGACGACGGGGCAGAATGCCTCTGGAGCTCTCGCTCCGGTCTCTCTCCTGCAACTGGTGAGAGGCTCTTGCCGGGCCGGATGTGATTGTACGGGGAGTGACGTAACTCCCTCTTCTGAACCTTTGTTGGGGTCCTCACGACCCCTGCATATGTACGCTGTCACAATGACATCAGCTTTTGATAATAGCTGATTTAAATCGGTTACCTTAGGCTCATACTTGGCCTTTTCGAGTATCCGATTAAGCTCGATCAGAGCTTCTGCCTCTTGCTTCTGTATCTCCGACGCTTGAACGGCCGCATCATAGTCTTCCTTGCTATGATAAACAAAACCGTCGTGGATCCAGATCGTGTGCTCGCGTTCTAACCTCTTCCTGGCTAGCACGTGGGAGAGATCCTTGGGATCATAGGGTTCATCAACCCTATGTGGCGTCAGATTGATCGATCTCTTGAGAGATTCGTATTGAGGCGCGGGACGTCCATCATAGCCATTATAGTGACCCTGAGGGCCACTATACTGTGGGAATCCAGGGATATCTGAGATCTGCTGTGGACGTGTGACAATCTCGGCGTCGCCATCTTCTTCTTCCTCATGTGCAACTTTGACAAACAGATCAAGGAGACTGAGATCTATATTCTCCTGAATATATCTCCCATTGTCGGACATATACTTGATTCCAAGGATGTGCGGCTGAGGATCATGGATGCTCCTAACTTCTTCAGTCAAGTAACAATCATAGATGAAACTGAACGTGTGAAGGCGCGACGCGAGATGGATCTGAGATGCCGGGCGATTGAAAGCCCGAACCGGCGGATATTGATCATTTACGTCAGGGGTGCCGTTGATACAATTATAGCTGGCACAAGCATGTGCCATGTAGACGACACGAGCGAGGCGACCATATGGATCGCATTTGAGCATGTCCACCTCTTCGAACTTTCTGATGATGTCCAAGACATCCTGCTTAGTCAATTTCTGATTATTGATCAAAACTCGAGCGATAATGCCAGAGTTAATGAATCCGGTCTTTCCAATTGCCTTATCGAGATACTCGATAAGGGAGATTTGATAGAAAAGGGGACCGATTTGGTAAACTTGAGACATGTTTGTTTGTTTCTAAAAATAGAAATATATTAGCCTAATTCTTTATTTCCCGAATGATACATGAGAAAGAAAGGTGCTTATCAGGCTGTGCTATTTTTGAAACAATACGTCATGGACTTGTTCGGCAACGCAAACGACTCATTGTATGGATGTTGTATGCCAATCTCGTACCAGGGCTCCTTCAAATTCCCTGCGTACAAACTAGTATGTATGTATGTATGTGTGTGTGTATGTATCTGTGTAAGTGACATCCTCAGACGTCCTAATCTAGTTGGGGTGCTATTCATCTGCCCAACAATAGTCTGCGTGTACGACGGAAGTCCGCCTCAGCACAACCTTTATACGAATTTTTAAATAATAAAATATAGAAGACCGACGAAAACGGTCATTATGATATATGCATTAACGTAACGGGCAATTGGGGGTGCGTGAAGCCTTTACAGGGGATCGGCCCTGTTATCCGCATAAAGCGGCCCAAAATCCGTGTCTTTTTTGGTAGTGGTGTGACAAAACCACAACATATTTAAAGACCTGCCAGTCCTGGGAGAATTTTGATTTCGTTGTTTCCCAACAACGCACGACTCCGATGCGTGACACCAGATGTTTAATCTATCTTCCCAGATAGTCTGTCACAAGTGTGACAGAAATGGTATCCCTGCTACCATTAAGCGATCATTTATCCCATGATTGGGTTAGCATCATTCGTAGGCGTGAGAGAAAATGTCAGACACAGATCACACAATCGACTATTAGATCTCATCTGTTCTATTGATAGAGGGCCATCAGCCATATCTTTAGAACGGATATTTTTGGAGATCTTTGATGTCAGTCGATCACACACAAACGCAAAAACACTATCTACTACATGTATACACTACTACCCTTCTAGACAATACAACACCCTTTCCAATAGAGTGTTTTGAAGGCAGTTGCCGGGGCCCATAACCTATTGAAACATTGAACAGCAGCGCAGGCACTGACTAAGTAAGGTTTCAATTATACTTACGTTGTTTAGTAGTGCTGCCTTAGTAGTACTAATGTTAGTTTGTAAAACTGAGGGGATAGTCGCTCAGAACGCCCTCCTTATATGCATTTCAGAAACCCTAACCTAAGTACAGTGTAATCTACCTATTACATAATACCGGTACCGCTAATGAGTCATTCTGAGTCTTTATCTATTAATATTCCTTCTAAGATGTTCTTTATGACATCATATCCTTCTATATGAGTCATTTTATTAATAGATATTCCATAACATTCTATATGACATCATAATGTTCTATATGACGTATTATGAGTCATATGAGTCATATGAGTCATTTATGACTATCAGTGATGTCATAGGATGAGTCATGTCACTCCTGTGACTTGTCACGTCACTCTGTCACATTGTCACATAAGCGTGACTTCTGTCACACTATTGTCACATGGCTGTGACATGTTGTGACATGTGTCACAAAACACGTGGTAATGTTATGTAAGCTATTATGATTAAATATGAAACACTAATTAATAGTTATTCTTATTACATAAGATATTAGATAAGATATTCATTACATTAGTTATTGTAATGAATGTAACTAATCTAATGTAACTATTATAATAACTATCAGAGTTTCGACAGTTTCAATGTCTGCAGCCAGGTAGATCACATTTTTCACCAGCCAATAATGAATTGAGAAGTCGAGGTGGACTAGTGCAACAGTATTGTGATGGTTGGATCAGCTGGCCTCGGACATCATAGGCTGGAAGAGGGTTGATTCAATGTGAGTTGATGGAACAGATTTCGGCCAGAGCTTGTCGTGCTTCTGGATGATGTGTCAGCCATTCATCAAGAGAGAATTTGGGTCCTAAATCTTGGGAGAGGAATTAATGTTGAGAGAGTAGTGATGATAATTAGGTTTGTGCGTACCTTCCTCTTCTTCGTTAGCTTTATCTTTGTAATCTGTGGTACTCACTATCGGCTAAACACTGCAAGTGAGTTGTTATTTTGTCGTATATTGGTGAGGCAACGTACAGAGAATATATGATGATGGAATTTGATTTTTGTTTCTGCTGAGTAACAGCCCTTTTCACAGGATGTTTTGATTCACATTTGCAGTGTGAACAAAATGTTTGATGTTTTCGACGTGCAAAAAGTTGCCTTGAATGTTGTCATGGTAAGATCATGCACCGGTGCAAGACAGTTTGATGGACGAAAAATTTGGATTGACTTCCTCACCACAATGTTAACCAAAAATCTTGCAAAAAAAAGTGACGCAGGAGAATGGATGGTTCAGAGAAGAAATGCTGTTGAAAGCCCATGATGGAAATTTGTTAGATGAAGATGAACAATTAGAAAAGATGAACAAACTTACCAGTCAATGGTGGCAGAAGATGACTCTGAAGTTGGATCTTGAATTGGGAGAGTTCTGCTGCGCACTACTATAAAATTGTTTCCGTGTTCCATTTTCTGAGTTTTCAGTAATGGATGCGTAAAGGGCAGCACGTGAGAGAAATCATGACATAATCAAATGATTATCCCACGAATTAAGGGGCCAGCAAACGAACACCAAGATATCCTTATGTAATCTGGTTATTAAGCAACGTCGCAAGTCATTGATTTGACGCAATCATGTCGTCAGATTACAAAGTCGAGGTGTGACACGGCTTAGTCATAAACTGACAATCTCGCAAGGTATTGTAAATCAATCTCAGTCTGGGGATGTCCTTACTCGCAACCATCCCCCGGCAAACTCTAACTACAGTCTTAACACTCAACATGGTCGCTCCCAGCGTCATGGATCCATTGTCCAGACCGCCACCTTGGCAATACTGCGGGGGGAACACCCTTTAATGATCTTGAGACGCTTCGGTGGATACGTTCGTTCTCGCGACCTAATAGCTTATTTTCGTCATTGATTCATCTTCCAGACAACCTTCCACTCAGCCTTGTTGTCGACCCCGATCGCCCTATCACTAGAATGTGAGACGCAGTCTTTCATGCTACGCGTGTTCTTATCAATTGATGTGTTCCCAATAGTGTAGTGCACGCCGGTGGAATCGTACGTACACGCTTGCTCAGTGCTACAGATGGATGCTGATGGTGTAAACCATGGCCCCACAGATCGACGCTATTAATATTACCTACAATCTTGCGGGCGGCGGCGAGCATAAGCTTGAGCATGGAGGAAAAGGGGGTACACCATCAAAAATTAACATCGGACGTACGATGCTTTCACTCGAGCGAGGCAGAAGTGCAACTCATTATTTTTTCCTGAAGCAAACGAGGTTATTTCGTCTATCAGCGGCTTGATCGGACCACACAGCGCTTATGCTAACAGGATATTCCTCAATCAAATTTCTTTCACAATCCTTAACGCCGATACTGGCGTTACCACCGTTCACGTAGGTCCCCTTCATTTTCCGTGACCGATTTGATTTGTTGAGGCACTTGCGTTGCAGTCGTTTGGAAAGCCACAGGGAAACCCCTTCGTGTTCACGCTGCCAGCATTGTTCACTGGTTGTGTTGGCCGAGCAGACCCCAGTACCAGTATGTGTTACTGCGACTGAGTAGATTTTAGGCGCTCACCTGATAAAAACAGCGGGAATCTGTGCTTTGGGTGTCATCAAGCGTGGTGAATTTTGAACGTGCCTAAGAACGCGCCTCCACTGAGAAGTGTTCGAAAACGGATGATCTATGCTTTTTTTATTTGTTGTAGCGACCTCCATGCAATCTTATTTCTGAATCCAAGTTAGGCCTCTTCATGAAGGAGGCCGGCCAGTTGTGACGGTATCCAGGTTAGTCGAGTCGGAGACGAACGTGATCAGTAAATCACGCATTTCACCGAGGTCATAGGCGACTATTGCATGAAACTTTGCTTGCATGGCTGATAGCGAAATACTGCTGCGCTGAACCACATTCAAAATTCTGTTTCACCCGTGACATATCATGTGACGAGGACGACGAAAACGATGAAGACAAATGTAGGCGCGAGAAAGAGGACGAGGGCGATGGAGAGCTTCAAGTATTGAACTCCGGCCCATGGCAGATCCGAGGCTGGCCATTGGCACACAAATCAGGGAGGAGAGGGACAGAGACAGGGATAGCTAGGAGAAGGATCCATAGGCAGATGGGTAGCACAAGCTAGGATAGAGGCGAGACAAGCTGAGAGAGCCGGGCAGCGTAAGCTGGGAAAGGGAGACCGGCGCCACGAGCAGGCAGATGGTGAACAGGTAGAAAAAGGTGGACTAGCTGGGAGGCGGCGTAAGCTGCGAGAGGGAGACGGGGGTGCTGGCAGAAGAAGGGTAGAGACTGAGGCAAGCAAGGAGATGAACAAGCTGGCAGATTGAGGAACAGGGAGAGACAGAGACGGGCGGGGCGAGCCGGAGACGCAGGCAGATGGGTGAGCTAGCGGACTGACGTTACCCTTCTTATACTCTGGCTGAGACTATGAGGTGCCAACTTGCGGAAAGTAGGGTGCCCTGGCAGAGAGCGAGGCTGGCATGACTGAAGTTGTTTGGTCAAGCTTGGCAAGTCCCGCTAACCGTCCACGACTCCCCACAAGTTGCTCACAAGCTTCCTCAAGCACATCGTTCCGCGTTCGAAGCGAAGTTAATACTAGGGATTATGAGGCGACTATCACTACACAAGTATTTTATCTGAATCTCACAGAGTGAAATATTGACCAATCGCTATCCACAGCGCCAAATTCGAACCCAAACAAGTTGTATGCATTGGATCCCGACACTTGTCAAGGGTTGCAACATATGAATTGTATCATACTTAGTGCTGGCCTGGTCCCGAGTTATTCCATACCACCCGCTGCACGCATCCGTCTTCTTTGCGTCCCATTTGATCTGTGCCGCTGAGCGGAAGCACTAGAGATACTTGACCATCTCAGTATGTTACGCAGCACATTTTATGTTTTCAGAGAAACGAGCTGGGGTAACAGGCCTAACGACCAACCAATAATTCCTTTGACCAGTCTCACTCGTTTTCCGAATAGATAGCACGATTCCAACAAATTTTTTGACTGGTCCCAGCGTTTTCCACCCAGATAACGAGGTCAATTGGCGAGACCACGAAACATCAGCCATGATCGTCTACAAGGATCCTTGTGCTGTCTCATGCCTTCATCGTCAGCCGCCTCTCCATCAGCCGCTTTATGATGCACCCTGCTCTCTGATCAAGGTATCTCGAAACCAATCGTCACAAATTACAAGAAGCATATGACAACGTGACATCTTGGCTCTGGTTTCACAATATAACCTACATTCCCTCTTCAGCTGGACATTTTCTGACGATTGACGTGCGGTTCGTTCTATCGGACACACCGCGGTACGGGTCGCTGCTTCCTATTAGTTCCGAGCAGTGTATGCGGGAACGCGAAACACCTTTTTTCATTTTCTGATAGAAGGCGGGCACCTGGAGCCCGGGTGGTTTCGATTAACGTTTTCCCTAGGGCGAGACTATATCAATGTTGCTCTGGTTAGGATCGAGAATACTTTTGGCTGAGAGAAATGGCCAGAGCTCGAATAGACCCAGGAACCGTCTAACTTAGCTGACTTTGTAAGGTTAGTTTTAGAACCCGGGATACCAAAGGGGTCCCGAATACGTTATGCAACGGGTTTGCGGGGAAGCGGGTGCCCGAGGCAAAACTTACTCCTGAGGCATAGGATGTGTATGTCAGCCACGACCAATACAGTACTGGGCTCCCGTGCTGCGGCAAAAGCGAAAATTATAAATTGTGCGCCGCTCAGCCCCTCTGCTAAAGCATAAATTCCACCGATGACTCGAGAGCAACATTTCCCTCCCCTGTCGTTCCGAGGGCAAAAACAGGCCGAAACGGGAGAGAAACTTGAACGATTTGAAAATAATCCCTTGGGCATAATCGTTGGATAATCCGCAGGTATGACACAAGCATCTCTTATTCGTGGCTGTATCTCATCGTAATACGAAGGGAGCGTGAACTTGGTTCGCAAACACCTGCTGTTTTGTGGGACATATTCTGACCAGCTCGCTGCAGGCCATCGCGGAGAATACCCTCTTGTACCGGAGCTCTCTGACTACTTCAAGCGCAATTTCCACCTCACATATTCCGTGAGCATCGACTTTTCGCCCACCACCATGCACCTCATAACTTTTTCTTTACCAAAGGACTTTACGTATTGCATCAGCCAGAGGGGCGATCCACGCCTTTGCAATGCACTTGCTGATTTTGTAAACACTTACTTCAATCCTTTCAAACCCGTCAATTCCAGCCACTTTGTAGTAGGAGCTGGGATCACGGCCGTCTTCAGTCAATTAGTTGGCTCTCTGACTAACCCGGGAGACGGCGTTCTAGTGGCATCTCCATATTATTACGGCTACGACACGGAATTGATGGTCCAACAAAGTGTCGCTTCGGTCGGGGTTGCCATTCCGAGGTCTGAGATGTTCACGCCGGCGGAACTTGACTATTTCGAAAGAGCTCTCATACAAAGCAACAAAAAAGGGACCAGTATCAAAGCTGTCATCCTGTGCAACCCGCACAATCCCCTTGGTCGCCCGTATCGTAAGGACACCATCATAGGATACGCCAAATTCTGCGAGAAGCATGATTTGCAACTAATATGTGACGAGGTTTACGCACTCTCTGTCTTTTCTTCGCGGGATGTCCCAGTTCCCGAGCCTTTCATTTCTGCATTGTCCCTCGACCTCGAATCACACGGGATAAACCCGTGCCGGGTACACGTCCTTTACGGAATGTCCAAAGACTTTGGTTGTGGGGGATTCCGCCTCGGGGCACTTATCACATCCCCAAGCAACAAGTCGCTCATCCACAGCATGATCATCTCTGTCTTTTTCAGCTGCCCCTCTTCACCCGCAATGAACCTGTGGGCGACCTTACTCTCAGACAAACCCTTCTTGACCCACTTTCTCAAAACAAACCGGCTCAGGCTCCAAGAAGCGCACGACTACATATCTTCCTGGCTCCGGTTCCACAAAATACCGTACATGCCCTCCTCGGCTGGCCACTTTATCATGGTCGACATGCGCCCCGTCCTGGCAGACATGCAGCGGTCCGGCTCGTTCTTATCCCTCGACGCCGAAGAGCACGGGGAGACGGCACTGTTGGAATTTTTCGCCAAGCACGGCGTATGGCTCACCCCCGGCTCGTCGTGTCATATGGAGCATGGGTGGTGTCGGGTGACGTTTTCTCTCCGGAGGGATGTTGTCGACGTTGGGCTTGCGAGGATGGAGGATGCGCTTGGTTGGAAAAGGTGGCCCGGGCTGTTGCGGGCAGCAGATCCTGGATCCCTGGAACGCCCGCTACCACAACCACAACTGGAACTGGAACTGGAACAGCAAGAGAAATAGGAGCAGGAGTCGTGAACCGAGTTGGTGCCTGCCATGAGTGGTGTCATTAGGAACTGGTCCTTGTTAAAGTACGGGTTCTCTCTCTCTCTTTGATGAAGGCCAGGCCGGCACCTTAGTACGAAGATCATAATTCTTACTGATATACCCAAACGAGCCTCCCTTGGATCTCCCCTTGTTTTTCACGAATGAACAGGATGGGGAGAATATCTGTATGAATTTCAAAGTAGAGGTTGGTGACCGTAGAAGAAATTGTGGACAGATCCGGTGACCATCATCGTTCTGTCCTCCAGAGTAAGGAAGAGTAAGCGACATTAATCGGGGACCGAAAACCAACGAAGGAATGCCGGCCTACCCTCAGCATCGTCGTGGAAAATGAGTTATAACGACATGGCCAACTTGCAGTCTTGCCAAGCCTGACCAAACAATTTCACCTCCGCTTTGCCCGTCACCCTCGCCCTCTACTCAGCTGGCGCCTCATATTCTCAGCCAGAGTATAAGAAGGGCAATGACAGTCCGCCAGCTCAGTCTTCTCCCACTAGAGTACACTACAGCTACTAGCCCAATCCCAGCTAGCCCGCCCATCTGCCTGCATGACCAGTTCCCAGCTCGCCCCCGCCCGTCTCTGCCTCTGCCTGTCTCGATCCGCTGGCTTCCCCATCTCCCTCTCGCAGCTTGCGCTGCCTCTCTCTCAGCTAGCCCGTCTCTCTCTCTCTGTCTCTCTCTGTCTCTCTCTCTCTCTCTACCTGTTCGCTATAACTATGATGCCCGATATTCATGGAAGGGCCTAGAGTCCTGTTCCTATCGCTCGACACCGAAAAATGAGACATATCTCAGGTTCAGATGGCAGAAACATTTGTCGCAGGTGGCTAGGCGATGCATTCTTGCAATGTCAGGACCGGTGACCGGTGAGTGACTCGCCAGTCGTAGATTTGTCACTTGATAATAATAGCGATCTAGACATCAGTGTGGAATTGGAGATTTCTATGAACTGACGAAGTGCCACCTCGCGCTATCGAGGGTGGGCCACGCCATCTTTCCTCCTTATTCGAGGGAGAATAAATTACTGAAAAAATAGCCCGTCAAGCCTCTTTTGTTTCGGGTCGAACATGGCAGTAATGCGCTCTTTCCCAGTGTAAGGAAGGGAATCCACTGCGCCGTATGGTTCAACAAATTTGCAGAACTCATGACTCTTGGAGTAACCCTCTGTTTGAGACTTCGTATAACGAAATTAAGGGTTTGCTTCCCCTTGCATATCGTGTGTTAAGTGCCCTGGACCCCGTCGGAAACCACAGTGAATCCGCGGCTCTCATCGATGACAAAAGATGCTCCCGATAAAGTATGACGGATGGGAAAGTGGTGAAAATAGGAACACCTCCGTGAGTGAATTCCATTTCAAGGAGTCCATTCACGCTATCAAGTCGACGTGTTATAAGCGTCCTGACTAAGGATAGCGAGGCACTTCTGAATCTCAGAGCGTTATGGCCCTTCATTCTGCGCGCTGAGAACACTATGACCCCACGTGACCACCGCACATCACGATTAAATCAGATCTCGGTCTGGGGATGTCCTTACACATCTCCCGGCAAACTATACCCTCTGTCTTAACACACAACATGATCGCTCCCAGCGTCATTAGTTCCATTGTCCAGACGGCCACCCTTGGCAATACTGCTGGGGGAACACCCTTTAATGATCTTGAGACACTTCGGTGGATTCGTTCGTTTCCGCGACCTAATCTTGAATTCTTGTCATTGATTCATCTTCCAGACAACCTTCCACTCAGCCTTGTTGTCGACCCCAGTCGCCCTATCACTAAAATGTGAGGAGCAGTCTTTGCAACGGGTGTTCTTTCGTAATCGATGTGTCCCCAATAGCGTAGTGCGCGCAGCTTGGATCGTACGTACGCGCTTGCCCAGTGCTACAGATGTAAACCATGGCCCACAGATCGACGCTATTAGTATTACCTACAAGCTTGCGGGCGGTGGCGAGCATGTGCTCGAGCATGGAGTAACCGGTGGGGCGCCATCAATTAACATCGGACGTACGATGCTTTCACTCGAGTGAGGCACCTAGAAATGCAACTCATTACCGTTCCTGCAGCCAACGAAGTTATCTCATCCATTAGCGGCTTGATCGGACCACACCGCGATTATGCTAACAGGGTATTCCTCAATCAAATTTCTTTCACAATCCTTAACGCTGATACCGGCGTTACCATTGTTCACGTAGGTCATCTTCACTTTTCGCGAACGATTTGATTTGTTGAGGCACGTGCGTTGCAGTCGTTTGGAGAGCGCCCACAGGGGAACCCTTTCGTGTTCACGCTGCCAGCATTGTTCACTGGTTGTGTTGGCCGAGCAGACCCCAATACCAGTACGTGTTACTGCGACTGAGTCGATTTTAATCGCTCACCTAATAAAAACAGCGGGAATCTGTGCTTTGGGTGTCATCAAGCGTGGTGAATTTTGAACGTACCTATGAGCACGCCTCCGCTGAGAAGTGTTCGAAAATAATGGATAATCTATGCTGTCTTTGTATTGTTTTTTATTTGTTGTCGCGACCTCCATGCAATCTTATTTCTGAATCCAAGCTAGGCATCTTCATGATAGCGAATGAGGAAGGCCGTGCGAGTTGTGACGGTGTCCAGGTTTGATACTCCGTGAGACATCATCCGTTCTCGACAGGTGGTCATGTAAGTGGGAGCCGTCTAAGTATAACGCTTCAAGTATCGAACCCGGGCCACCGCTCCGCATGGCAGATCCGAGGCTGGCCATTAGCACACAATCAGGGAGGAGACGGGAGAAGGATCCACAGGGAGATGGGCAGCACAAGCTAGGATAGAGGCGGCGCAAGCTGAGAGAGGGAGACGGGCAGCGTAAACACGAGCAGGCAGATGGGTGAACAGGTAGAAAAAGACGGGCTAGCTGGGAGGCGGCGTAAGCTGCGATAGGGAGACGGGCGAGCTGGCAGAAGACGGGTACAGACTGAGACGAGCAAGGAGAGGAACAAGCTGGCAGACCGACCTGTCGGACTGGCGTTGCCCTTCTTATGCTCTTGCCGAGACTATGAGGCGCCAGCCCACGCCGAGTAGATCGCACTGCTAGCAGTGAAGTTGTTTGGTCAAGCTTGGCAAGTCTCTGAATCTCACGCTACCGCAGTCTTTCCCATCCGCCATACTTGATCGTGAGCATCTTTTGTCATCGAGGAGGGCCGCGGATCCACCTTGGTTTCCGACGGGGTTCAGAGCACTTAACACACGATATGCAAAAAACAATTACTTAATATCATTATACAACACCTCAAACAGAGGGTCACTCCGTCCTTCTACAGAGGCCAACTATGCCCTATTAGGCGTTATACGGATTTACGCAGTTTGGACATCGATGTCATAATCATCACCTTCCAGAGGCGCAGACTTGCCGGGTTCAATCACTACATCATCATCCGAAGATTTGAATACTAAGGTTGTGGGTCCATGATTGAAGACCTCAGGGACTCCCTCCCTATCTGTACCCCCACTGGTGCAGGTGCTCTCGGGTTTAGTCTGCGTAGAATTAGGATAATATTGTCATATTGTTGATAGGACTTGCCGCATTCTTTACTGATTCAGATAAAACAGCTGGAGCGGGGATAGCATCTCGGATTTTGTACTTGGGTGATAACAATCCTGCAGATTGACCGGGAGGCAAAGCCAACCAGCAGCATCCGAACATCGGAGCGTATTCCAAATGCTGCTCGCTGATGTTGTTCACACTGATGAACGGATGAGCAACAACAGTTTGACTTTACCGGAATACTTACGTCGTCGTCATTTAGTCTTGGATGGACGAGGATAGTAGCGCTTTGAGGATGGTTGGAAATTGAAGTGACATTTCGCTCTGCTTGTTGTACCGATTATATAGGTTTCTATGATTTTTTGTAGAGGGACGTCACATATCAGGATAGCTCACCCGCATTGCCAACAAAGGTCGCCTTATCTCTTATCGCCACCCCCTCATCATTGAGCTGGCCCACGAATCCCATCGCCAACGTGCACTTGCGTCATCGCTCACAAAACTGGGTATGAGCGTGTTGGTGGAAAATGGCGATACCCGGAGATGAATGGCCCAAATGCTTGGGTTCAACATTAGTATTCATGGGGGTAGCGGATCTTATGGACGACAGAAGTATGTCTGATCGTGCCGAACGTACTCAAAGATGCTGAAAGCAGCGCACGATGGCATACAAGGGATATTAACGTTGGAGGCGTGGACCTGTGAAGGGACTATCATTAATTGGGAACCTTCCGCGTTAAGCAGAGAAACACTCATGACTCAGTCGTCAAGCCTCTTTCGTTTCACAATCGAGTATGGCAGTAAGGTGCGCTCTTTCCCAGTGCGAGGAGGGGAATGGAGGAATGGACTACGTCGCATCCCTGGTTCAACAAATTTGGAGATCTCGTGACTCCGAGTCTTATCGATGGCAAATCGTGGTTGAGCATCAGCTTTGTATAGCAGAACGAATCAGAAAGCTTACGCGAGTATAAATGTGGAACAAAAATACAAGCGCTCAGGCGACTAGAATAGCCATAGAACCCTGTTATGCTATTAAGTAACCGCATGTGGAAACGTGCGGCGCTGTCCTGTTCTTGGAGATCATATCCGAATACCACCGGTCTCCGCGGTCAGTTCATGGAAGTCTCCAATTGCAGGCTACATTGGAATCACGGGGCCTCCTGTGTGGGTATCGATAAGCTAAGTAAGTGTACGAACGGCGATCAAGTTTCTCGTGCACATGGAGTTAGTGTCTCAGAACACGGCCTCGTCATGGGATAGGAATCACCATTATCATCCAATAGGACGTCTACCGAACCTGATCTATGAAGACTTTCACCTCAATATGCGATCTACTCATATTCTATGGCATGCATCAATGGTTATTGAACAGTCAGCTTGTTGGAGCGGAAACGGAACAGGACCTGCCAGACGGTGATGCTGGATGGGGGGGTTGTTGCGGGCAGCGGGCAGGCTGCTGCCTGGCCCAGCTGCGGAACGGCACGGCGTTCTAAACACATCGCTCGAAGGCGGTTCTTCGACCAAGTCACGGGGAGTCAGTGCAGGCTTCCATTCCTTGAGATGAGAAAAATACCGGTCATGTATTCCAGCACTCCTCATTAAAGCCTGACATGTCCTGACCGTCGAACCCCGTGGCATTCACATGGTCTGCTGCGGATTCTAGGAACAGGAAGGACGGCACTCCGTACACCGCTTGTGCTTGCCTTCTGTCCCATTCTAGTCGCTGAGCGCTTGTACTCCACCTCTGTTCTATATTTATCTTTGCTTCAAATTTCGGATTGGTCCTGCTATACAAGATGCTGACCCACGGTTTTGCGATCGATAAGAGTCACGAGTTCTGCAAATTTGTTGAACCAGGGATACGACGTGGTGGATTCCCTTCCTTACACTAGGAAAGGGCGCATTACTGCCATGTTTGACCCCGAAACGAAAGAGGTTTGACGGGCTTCTTTTTCAGTCCAAGGTATACCGCGGACATAATTTGTTCTCCCTTGAAAGATGGGCGAGGTGGCACTTCGTCAGTTCATAGAAATCTCCAATTCCACACTGATGTCCAGATCACCATTATTATCCAAAGATCGATCTACGACTCCCAACTCATGATTTAAAAACGAACCGCTGGCGGATCACTCACCGGTCACCGGTCCTGACATTGCAAGAAAGGTATTTGGGACATCCCCTAGCCACTGCCATCTGAACCTGAGATATGTCTTGTTGAGCGACAGGAACAGGACTCTAGGCTTCCATGAATATCAGGCATCATGGTTACGCACCACCGGGAATTTCTCAGAGTAGACGAAGATGTTGCACTATGGAGATCGACGTGACTAAGAGATGATGGAATACAGGGACGAGTCATTTATTGATATGAACGTTATGCGGCTGTCCTACCGAATGAAGACTTTCAGTAAGGGAGAACTTGGGTTGGGGCTTGTTGTGTTGAAGTGGTCCAGGGAGACGGGCGAGCTTGCAGAAGACGACCAGATCCTGTGACGAGTAGGGTGAGCGAGGAGGGAGTTGGGCGGGCTGGCGGACGGTCCACATTCGATGGTTCTCCCCACAGGCTCTCTCCTTCATCTTCTCTCCTCCTTTCCCCTCCTTTGCATCTGCTTCTGGCTCAGTACTTGCTTCCATTCAAGCTCTGAGAGAGAGAGGCGGCGAGAGTCTTCTCCCACTAGCAGCTACTAACCCAATCCCCTCCTCTCCCAGCTACCCCGCCCATCTGCCTGCGTGACCAACTCCCAGCTCGCCCCGACCGTCTCTGTCTCTGCCTCTCTCGATCTACTAGCTTGTCCATCTCCCTGAGCTGGCGGACTGACGTTGCCCTTCTTATGAAGTAGAGGTATGAAATTGTTTGGTCAGGCTTGGCAAGCCTTCCGAGTCGAACTTGTCGCCACAAGTTGCCCTCGTCGTTATAAGCTTCTTCAAGCACATGGTTCCGCGGTCGATGCGGGTTTAGGACTAAGGATGACGAGGCGACTATCGCTACACAAGTTCCAACCTTTTCTAACTCGTCCAGTTGGCACTGCTTCTGAATCTGAATTTTACACTAGTGACTGACCGCCATTGTGAGCGTCCTCCGGACGCGCCAGTTCCGTCGCGCTGAAGACACCACTGACAGCCTAACTATGCTAGCAGGAATAGGATGTGGTGCGCGAAAAATCCAATCCACAGTCCATAAACGGTAATATCATGGATGCATAGATATAAGGAAGTCGAAGACCTGACTGTTCCATCACCCTGTACGATCATTTGAATTGCGATAGATCCCCGCGAACCCCATGCAATGTCTTTGAAGATTCCTTCCTCGACTGGTGTGCTCTTTCCAAGCGGATTCGACCCGTATTTAAAGTTAGAAGCTCAGCCCAAGTACCCCCAAGTCACCCGCTTCAGCACCCTTGCAGGCACCACATTTTACAAAAAGAAGCCTCACGATTAAATCTTCGGTTATATACATCTGGCGGCTTTCAATGTGAGCGATTTCCTTGTCCCGGCAAACGACTACTCTCCGAGTTAACAGTCAACATGCTCACTCCCACTGTCATTGGATCCATTGTCCAGGCGGCCACCCTTGGTAATGCGGCTGGGGGAACGCCCTTGAGACGCTTCGGCAGTTACGTTCGTTTCCGCTCCCTAATTCCCATTTTTCGTCATTGATTCATCTTCCAGACAACCTTCCACTGGGTCTTGTTTTCGACCCCGATCGCCCTATTGCTAAAATGTGAGGCCGAATCTTTGCAATGCCAGGTGTTCTTCATAATTGATGTTCCCAATAGTGTAGTGCGCGCCGATTGGATCGTACGTACACGCTTGCCCACTGCCACAGATGAATATATGAATGTTAATGGTGTAATCCATGGTCCCACAGATCGACGCTATTAACATTACCTACAACCTCGCGAGCGGCGGCGAGCATGAACTTGGGCATGGAGCAAACGGTGGTGTATCATCGGAAATTAACATCGGACGTACGATGCTTTCACTCGAGGAGGTATCCAGAATTGCAACTCATTATTCTTCCTGCAGCCAACCAGGTTATCTCGTCCGTTAGCGCTTGATCGGACCACACAGCGATTATGCTAACAGGGTATTCCTCAATCAACTTTCTTTCACGATCCTTAACGCCGATACCGGTGTCACTACTGTTCACGAGGTCCACTTCACTTTCCGTGAACGATTTGTTGAGGCACGCGCGGTGTGGCAGTCGTTCGGAGAGCGCCCACAAGGGAATCTCTTCGTGTTCACGCTGCCAGCATTGTTCACTGGTTGTGTTGGCCAAGCAGACCCCAATACCAGTATGTGTTACTGCGACTGAGTCGATTTTAGGCGCTCACCTAATAAAAACAGCGGGAATCTGTTCTTTGGGCGTAATCAAGCGTGGAGAATTTTGAATGTGCCTAAAGACACGCGCCTCCACTGAGGAGTGGATGATTGATTGAATTTTGATCTGGTACTTGTGCTAATGTTCTGTTGATTTCTTGTCGCGATCTCCGTGCAATCTCGTTTCTGAATGCAACCTTCGAGACGGGCAAGGTAGCACGAGAGAGGCCGTGGCAGGAGTGACGGCGTCCAGGTTTGATACTCAGATATCAGCAACAGCGTCGACCTGGAAGAGTTCATCTGGCGACAGTCGCGAGATAAGACATCGACATGACACGATGTGTTCCGAGTTCTATAACCATCTTACCAACCTGATTCATCAGTTGCTAGGAGATATCGCGGGGTTTATGCGGTTGCTAGTAATGTTCTTACCGCCACCACAAATGCACGTCTTGACGAACCACAGCTCTGATATGTTGCAACCCTGGACCTTTAAGTTGGAATCCTTATCCAATGCCGGGTTCGACTTAAGCGCTGTGTAGTTGATATGGTGCGTGTGAGAGTGGAGTCACTGGGATACTAGTTGAGCAAGTCAATTTTTGGCAAAAACCGGACACTTACATAACGTTATGCTACGATCAGAGATGCTACAGGCCAATTTGCGGTTTCTGTCCCGCTGCTGCCACCCAACAACCAGTATGACGTAAAATTGGTGCATTCGCGACTGTGTGGATTGGCATTCGCAAATGGAACATCATAAAATCGACTATATACCACTCAATCCTAGTACTCCATGTCACCTCTCTACTCAAGGATGGCACAACGCACTTCATGCAAGATTGTTCTACTATGCATTATTCAAATACCAGGTAGATATCCTCGTTCACGTGGAGCAAGTCACATGTGCCAGTATTTTTAGACGGAGGGAATGACTGTAAGACCCTCAACCTAAAGGTTGCGGGAATGACGAACGAAGCTTGTCAATGGGAAAAACAAAGCGGCCTTATGGAGTAAGACTGCCAGTCATATGACCCCGGGCGCCTAGCGATGAACCTCCTATTTCCCATCCGTCATACTTTATCGGGAGCATCTTCTGTCATCGATGAGAGCCACGGGTCCACTGCGGTTTCCGACAGGGTCCAGAACCTGGAATTACCGATGCTAATTACGAGCCAGACCGGTTCCCTTCCATCAGGATCGATGCTCTTAGCACACGATATGCAAAACGAAACAAACAGTTAATTTTGTTATACAATGTATCAAATAGAGGGTCACTCCGTCCTTGTATAGACGTTAATTATGTCCTATTAGATGTTATATGGACTTACACAGTCTGGATATCGATGTCATATTCATCACCTTCCAGAGTCGCAGACTCGCCGGGTCCGGTGACGACATCATCCTCATCTTCATCCGAAGATTTGAATACCAAGGCTGTGGGTCCAAGATTGGTGACCTCGACTGTATCCTCGCTGGTGCTGGTGCTCTCGTGTTTAGTCTGCACAGAATTAGGATAATATTATCATATTGTTGATAGGACTTGCCGCATTCTTTGCTGCTTCAGGTATAACACTTGAAACAGGGATAGCACCGATTGTGTACTTGGGGTGCGACAATCCTGCAGATTCACCGGGAGCCATCATAGACGCCATCACCGAGCTATAGGGATCCAACACCTGCGTCACCCAGCAGGTTAGGATACCCACGTCCTTAGAAGTGTAGGCCAAATGCCGATTGCTGATGTTGTTCACACTGACGAACGGATGAGCGATCAAATATAACAACAATTTTGCTATTGGAATACTTACGTCGTCACCATTTAGTCTTGGATTGGACGATGAATGCGCTTTGGAAATTGGACGGACATTTCGCTCTGCCTTGCTGTGCCGGTTATATAGACTTCTAAAATTTGGCATTATTTGCTGTTGTCCTATCCTAGGACCATTGAAGTTTCCGTGAAGCCTGGCGATAGATCTAAATCCATAAAAACGGCATCCGAGTTCGGAACGTTTAGACTTTAGGCGTGGGACTCTGTCAAGTGGCCTAGTCTTTTTCGCATGCGTACTAACAGCTTGACATCGAACGACCCTTCTGAAGCCGCCGGAACGAAAATTGGAATAAGGCGAACAGATGGCAGGCGGTAGGAACTGGACAGTCATTTTCATTAATGGGCTACAGCCATGCCAAGATAATGGCTAAAACGAATAGTAGCAAGGGGCAGGTTTCGCTTTGTTGTAAAGTGCGATGGGAAATACCTGCTTTAAAGACAGTGAGAAAACGTTCAGCGGGGAAAAGAAATGGGACTTATGGAGTAAAGACGGCCGGATAAACTTTCTGTTCTCACGAATTATTTTCATCTTCGCATCATTCCCCCCAGTGCTTTGCCGCTGGGGTCATCGACAAGATCCAATAGTTTCCAACGCTTAGACCTGTCACCTGGGGTTAAAAAATGGATGGTTGAATGAACAGGAACAGGGCCAAAGCTTCAGGATTCGTATAGGCTCCTAATTGCACAAACCGAAATGGCGGAAGGCGCTGAATGGTAGTGTCTGGATTTTACTATATGATATTAAGGATATATCTGCAGTGCCGACATCCCGTCCACCTCTCCATTGCCCGCCAATAACATAAGACGACACATAGGCGACCATCACATGAAATTTTCCTTGCATGGCTGATAGCGAACAACCGCCACGCTGTACCACATTTAGAAGATTCCATTTTACCCGTGACATGGCACGCGACGAGGATGATGATTATGATGACGAAGACGAAGAAGACGAAGACGAGTATGGGTGCTCCGACGGGGACGACGAAGACGAAGAAGATGAAGACGAGTGTGCGTGCTCCGACGAGGACAACAAAGACGATGAAGACAAAGACGAGTGTGCGTCCTCCGACGAGGACGACAAAGACGATGAAGGCAAAGACGATGAAGACAAAGACGATGAAGACAAAGGCGAGGACGGCGAGGGCGATGGAGACAGAGACGGGTGTGAGTGCTCCGACGGGGGCGGCAGTGAAGACACAGACGAGTGTGCGTGCTCCGGCGAGGACCACAAAGACGATGAAGACAAAGACGACTGTGCGTGCTCCGGCGAGGACAACAAAGACGATGAAGGCACAGACGAGTGTGCGTGCTCCGGCGAGGACAACAAAGACGATGAAGGCTCAGACGAGTGTGCGTGCTCCGGCGAGGGCGACAAAGACGATGAAGACAAGGACGACTGTGCGTGCTCCGGCGAGGACAACAAAGACGATGAAGGCACAGACGAGTGTGCGTGCTCCGGCGAGGACAACAAAGACGATGAAGGCACAGACGAGTGTGCGTGCTCCGGCGAGGACAACAAAGACGATGAAGACAAAAACGAGTGTGGGTGCTCCGATGAAGGCAGGGGTGGGCGCTCCGACGAGGATGATGAAGACGATGACAGGCGTGGGCGCTTCGATGAAGGCAGGGGCGGGCCCTCCGAGGACGACGACGAAGATGAAGACAGGCGTGCCAGGCGCTTCGATGAAGGCAGGGGTGGGCCCTCCGAGGAGGAGGACGACGACGACGACGAAAACAGGCCTGGGCGCGAGGATCTTGGTGTACGATGTCTGTTGTTTGGTTGTCTAGTCAATCGACGAAGTTGGCGAGAACCGCCGTCTCGCTTAGGCCCTGTTACGCCAGCTCGTTTCTTAAGAAAATCAGTAATCACCACGAAATGTTCTGCGCAGTAACATACTGAGATGACGGTCGAGGAGTATTGATCTCTAGTACTTTTGCTCAGCGGCAGAGAGCAAATAGGGGACGCGAAGAGAAAGAGTACCATGAAGACGGATGCATGCATCGTAATTAGTCAGGACCAGCCTGGCTTGATGAAATCCGATGAGGCACATGGAATTTTATATGTGCCCGAAAACAGATGATACGATGTGGTCTACGACCATCTTACCATCCTGATTCGTCTGTTGCTAGGAGATATCGCGGCATTTCTGCGGTTGCTAGTAATGTTCTTACCGCACGTCTTGACCGAACCACAGCTCGTCTTGACCGAACCACCACTCTGATATGTTGCAACCCTGGACCTTGAAGTGTTGGAATCCTTATCCAATGCCGGGTTCGAGTTAGACGCGCCCCAGAAGTTCTTATGGGGATAGTAAAATAAGCAGCCAATATTTCAATCACTTGGCATGGCCTTCGGTGATATGTAGTTGATACGGTGCTGGAGCGACTACTAGGATACTATTTGCGCAGGTTGATTTCTGATAAAAACCAAACACTTACATAACGTTACTACGCTACAGGCCAATTTGCGGTTTCTGTTCCCGCTTCCAACAACCAGAATGACGTAAAATTGATATATTCGCGACTCTACAGATTGGTATCCGCAAGTTATGATGCTATGGAACATCATAAAATCGACTAGATACTATTACCACTCCGAGTCAATCCTACTTCTCTACTCAAGGATGGCACAATCCACCTCACATAAGATTGTTGGACTATGCATTATTCAAATACCAGGTAGATATCCTCGTGACTTAATGGAATGATCCGCTCCGAACACAAGCGTGCCATGCAAAGGTATACGACGTTCAAGAATTCAAATGCTAAAAGGAGCGCAGCGATATCTGAGGTTTAGCGGTGGCCGAAGTAGAGGTCGCGTCACTCCCGATAGCTCGCCTGATGGATTGCTCCAACAAGTCACGCATCGACTGGTCAAGTTTCGCAGCGGCGTCTTTAAATGCCGCAGGGGATGATGTAGCATATGACAATAGTTGTGTGGCTGTCTGCGACCTGACTGCTTCGGCAAAGGGTTGCTGGTTGGATAGAAGAAGTGACATTGTCGGCAGCAAAATGCAAAGAGCGCGCGTGCCTGTCAAACAGTGAGAATCGATTAGCACAGCAAAAGAAACCAACGTACGTTGGTTATCGGGAATGTAAGAGAAAAACGCCGAAAACGCCTTCCAGACTTCACCAATGGCAGCAACGCATGCTTCATTAATGTTCCCGTCATTCACCAGAGGCGCCATCTTGGCTATGAATTCAATCAAGCTAGGAAGTACCTGTTTTGTGCACTCGACTAAGATAGGGCTGCCGAGACTCGAGGCAGCGATAAGCGTCTTGGAGCAGTGTGCGGCTGTTAGTACGATTGCCTGCAATACTGTCAAAAATTCTGGAGGGCATGCAGAGGTGACGTACATCTTCATCCTCTAACAATCGCTGCGTTATAAGGAAACAACAATGTTCTACAACCGGTCGTCCTATCTTGACCCAATTTGGCACGACAGTCAGAATGAGGACGGCTGCAAGCATATTGTTTTGACTTTCTTGTCTGAAATCAAACCTTGCCGTCCCCTACCTATCTCTTTAATAATGGTCAAAACAACAAAACACCGGATCGTACCGCATCTCGTTTATATTTAAGAGACATGCCGATAGCAATGCATGGACCAACCGAGTATAAAGTGCCTGATCTTCCTGGGGAATTCGAGGAGTGATTTAAGTGCGGGTAATGTTGGTCCAACAAGATCTATTTCATTCGACTCATCTTTCAACAGCTCTGTTGCAGTCAGCTTACATGTTCAATTATCAGTTCGCTCCACAGACCTGTGTACAGCAAAATGGCTACGCCGCGTATATCTTCTCGCTGAGATGATTGGACTGTCGACAGGATGGTCGTCATTGCAGCAAATGCTGTATTCAGCATGCGGATGCGGTCAAGTGTGTCTCCCTCTGGGGTGTCATTGATAATTGTAATTTCACATCATCGAAGAAATGCTCACGGATGACAGGTCCTCGCGACGACGACGACGAATGCTTGATGGTATATGAACAAATCCGTAAACAATGCGTCGCTGCAGAATTTGGCTTGAGAACGTCAGTTGAGCTGATAGGAGCATCAGTCAACTACTGGCCTCAATCTCACAACGGCATACCTGGGACCTTGCGGGGTCGCCATGCTTGCCAGCACCTCCAAGAGATCTATATGCACATTGGCCGGTTCCGTCATCGCCAACCGATAACATTGGCTTATGAGTTCTTCAAAGACTGTGGGCTCAGAGAGTACTTTGCCCGAGTATTCTGGGCGAACCAGCGATTTTAGCGCGCGCAGTGCGGATATTAAAACTAATTGGTGAGACGATGGCGCATAGCTAGACTCGGATGAAGACAGTGAAAGTGCCTCAAATACCAAGCCAAATAGGACATAAAACAAGGCTGTTGGTTCATTTCCATTACGCACAGGTTTCGCGGAGGCGGCAGGATCATTTTGCTTCAGTCCTTGGCCATCCATCGCTGCTAAGATATAAGGGTCATCGGCTTGCATCGCGCGTGCAACCGCGGACAATATGATTGGCCATGCATCGATATAATACTACAAAAATAAGTGACCATCAATCGAAATGATTGAATTCATGACTGCAACACTTACTGGCATAAGCACCTCTTTTCCTAGACTGGAATAAGACGGATCAATGCCGACGGTCGATGATTCATGTGTAAACTCAGAGTCAACACGAATGCTTGCATAGTCGCGCAAAGCTGCAATCCACAAGGGCGCGAGAGTCGCCTTGTGGGGTTTGATGACGTCTTCTAGATAGGTCTGCTGCGACCCGGCTACGTGTAACTGAGCCCAGGCGGATAGTGTTGTCATTCGGAGCATTGCTGACGCATTGGGACTCATTTCCCCGGATTCTCCAAGGGATACCGTTCCGGAATCTTAAAATGGCTCTCAGCCTCAGATATGAGCCTGCGCCGACTACGCTACCTTTAGACTGTTCCAGTGCAGTTGTTAGTAATTTCAGAATACGACCCATTCGGCCAACGTCTTTGACAACGCCGCACCCGACAAAAGCAGCGCAGGCGTCCACAGCCGAGGCCAGAATTTCAGGTGTTGAGTCTGATGAGAATGCGGGAGTCAAGGCTGCCGTTATAGGAGCCTGATGCTGCTCCAATAATAGAGCATCTTCATACGCTGGGTCAGGGGATGATGCAAAGATCTTGCAGGTATGATAAGACATTTCGCGGGTCTAAGGTATATATAACTTGCCTTGATGACGTCCTTCAATACCACCAGACCTTCTAGTCTTATTTCCGTTACATACGCCGTCGACGCGGTGAATGCCATTTTGATCAAGTCTGGGACGCGGGAGACAAGTAAGCTGGGTATTGGGAGTCCAACATTCCTTGCATATACAGCATCAAGGTGCTCTCTTCTTCCACTCTGCGCAACGATCGTACAAATTGTGTGGAGACACTGAAGCGCAAATAACTGTGTCCTCCATCTGGACGTGGAATGTCCTACCACATCGGCACCGGTGACGTTTGAACCCGCACCGCTAGCAGCCCTCAGAGATTCTCCTTCATCGTCGCGTAGATTCTGATTGGAAGCCGCTTCCATGACTTGCTGATTTGCGTTGGAACGCGCCATGATTCTTTGGCAGAGGTCTATCCAGGCCGACGGTTATGCACAACAGTCTGCTGGAGCCAACTAGTGATGACATTGCGAACTCCTTGCACAGAAGCATCATCATCGAGCATGGCAAAGAGATCCTCAACAAGACGATCACCTCCCAACTTGGACATCGCCAACGCATCCTTCTGTACCAATTGGTACAGGGCGTTGATAGAGGCAAGCTTCGGCGGGCGGCGCGATGAACTAAGATGCTGTCGAAACCTCTTCACGAGCGCAGGGATATCAACATGTTCCGGCGCAAACATCAAAAAGTGCTGTATGCATCTGATAGCTTCGACCTGAGAACCTTCATCATCCTCCAACGAGAATTCTCTGATTAAATTGAGGACCAACGTTCTCGTCCGCGGTGATTCGTGCATGTCTGGGCCGAGGACGGTTGTCACAGCATCGATGATTTGGCAAACGACGGGGTACGCCGGACAATCCCCGCTAATATTGGCGTTGAGTAGTGTTCCACCTTCCCTTTCATGGGAATCGAACATGTAAACCTTGAGCAGCATTCCAAGCGTACTTGATACGAAAGGCGCATAGCCCAAGCTAGCGGCATTAATGACGGTTGCGAGTGATTTCAACGCCCAAAAGTGCACGACCGGATGCGGGTCATTGCTCAAAGACATAAGGACGTTGACCGTCGTCTTGAGTAGCGGACCAGCAGCCAGGCCACCGACGTAGTTGTATATAGCGCCAAACGCAAGTGCGCATCCCGCTCGCCCATACGGATCTCGATTGCTAACGACTTGATCGACCAAATCTTTGATCTGGCTGGTCAGGAAAGTTGTGTTTGAGAGACTGGCGAGCCTCCCAATCGCTTCAGTACTCGCTGCTCGCAAGACAGGGTCACCATCAATGAGAGTTGACTGTACATGCAGTCAGTAATCGAGAATTAGACGATACATTGAACACACCATGAGGAAGGGAGACAGTAAAGCTGTCACCTGTGTGTTTCCTAACACGTCGCGGGCGTGTTTTGCATGAGTTACGCTCATAGCATTCCTCAAGACCAAAACTATTGCAAGAGTTGCGTTGACAGTCACAGCGGCTTTGCGACCCGCATTTTTCTCCAGTTTCGGTGAACGAATGGCTTCTAGCAATGTATTGAGAGTCCGCATGGCAACGGTCAGATCCTGCAGTGGCAGTAATTGAGCAAAGAGCTCGATCGCTGCATCCACAACGGCCGTCGTAGGTGGGGAGGTTCGACCAAGTGGTAGAGTTTCCCGTCCAAACCTCTCGACTGCTGTTGGTGCAAAACGATCGGATCATATTCGCAAGCACCAAGGATGGGTTTCCGCAGCTAAAAGAAATCCTCATCCAAAAACGTCTATCTTTTTCTGCAAGCACGTACCAGAGCATTGATGCTCACTTCCACGGCATCTCTATTCAATATGTCCTCGCCTTCCTCGCCACTTTCATCGCCATTACCCACGGAGACAGGTGGCCCTTCAGCCTTGACTCCATCCACAATCCCAAACCCACCCTCAATCACATCACCCGGCTTACTCCCCATAGCCACACCGTACGCATACCCGTCCGCACTCGACCACAAATTCGAAAACGCGCCCGTGTTGGATGCGATCGCGGCCTGCAATTGAGACCCGGCGTAACCCTCCATGCTACCAAACAGAGACGCCGTCGAATGCAACAACGCGCTCTGGGCTGGATCCGCCATACGACTCACGCCAAGAGCAGAGAAACACTGGAAAACGCGTTTCCTCAACAAGGCCTCTCGCGCGCGGAGCGTCAACGATCTGCTGTCCGGGTATCCCAATTCGGTCGAAGCAGACGAGGGACCACCGCTACTCCCAGAGCTCGATGACGACCCCGACGACGACCCCGCTGAGGCGAGTTCCAGCGGATCTTCGATATTCAACCCATGAAAGTTGTTCGCGAACTGGAGGGCATTGGTCAGTACAGACGAAATCCGCCTCGCCACGTCCAACGTAACGAGCGCTGGAACGTTGTGCCGGAGGAAACAGAGGACGGCGGCCAAAGCGCTTTCTCGCACGTGTAAGAGGAAAGCCCATTCGGCGGGCGACCTTCCCGCGGGCGAGGCGGAAAGTGAGCCGCTCAAGCTAGTGGAACTCCCGCCGGCGCCGGCGCTTCCAAGACCGCTGCCGCCTGCCAAGTCTCGTCCTGTCGGTCTTGGCAAGGCGTTCCTCCAGAGAACCAGCAGCTGAGCGAGCTGTGGCCGGACGAACCCCGGTCCCAAACACAACAGGGCGCTGATCGTCGTCCACGCCACCTCCACTTCGATCCAGGCGACCTCCAGCGAGTGTTCGCCCGCGCGTTTGAGCAGCTGGACGGCAATGTCCAAGACTTTGGCTGAGATGTCGTAGGATACGTAGAGCGGTCGGGAGGGAATCAGCGATACGAGGGCAGCAAGCGCGTGTGCGTGGCCCAGGGCTCGGATGGCCGGTGGCGAGGCCTGGAAATTGTGTGAAGTGGAGGAGGAGCTAATGAGGAGGTTGAGATCACGTTGCAACAACTCGATGATGGTCAAGAGAGTCTTCGGCAGCCGAAGTGGAGTGGACGCGCAGAAGCAGCGAAGGGCCCAGGCAGCTGATATTCGTACGCTATGACTGGGGTGAGTGAGGAGAGTCAGCAGAGGGTCGGCCAGGGCCTCCTACGCATAAGGGTGAGTGCAAATAAGGTATTGCATGGATGGAAGAGCGCACCTGTACGGTACCTGGCAAATTCCCGAGTTGGCCGACTAAACCAGCCACTTCCTTAAGTACTACACACAATACCGCGGTTCCTGGTACATTTATCCCTGATCCAAGCATGGCAGGCCAGCGCTTGAGATACGAGCCGGAGAGTTCCTTAATAGCCTGGATTTGGCCTTGCTCGCTCAACATCCTGATTCCAACGACATCTCGCAGGACAATCGACACCAGTTTACAAGCAAGCAACCTTTCGTACCGCTTTGCGGCGCTCGTCAATGCCCCAGAACCTCCTCCTGACCCTGAGCCAGACGCCACCCCGCCACTTCCCGGCAGTGTAGAGTAATGGGACACAACCTCTGTCATAAAATGCGCCACCAGCAGCGCATAATTGGCATCCACCCACTCTGGTCCAAGCTTTTCCATCGCGGCAACATAATACTCGTACAACCCGATCCTTGTCTTTTTCGTCGCATTTGGCTTGTTGAACTGGACCGATAGATGTCTGAGCATCTCTTCTGGGGTCCAGAGTGGCTTGGCTATTTCCACGGCTGCCGCTGCATGCGCCGGGGTACCCGGTGCGAGCGCCTCGTCGTCGTCCACGAGGTTTCCATCCCTGTCTTTATCTTTCTTGCTTGATCCTGTTGACCCGCCTTTGGATAAGACTGACGCCGTGGGAGGAGGGCGGGTACCCGCCTCTCAAATTGCGTAGAGGCCAACAAATGCCCCACTAACTGCGCATGGGCACTTCGCGTGAGCTGATCTGCGCCCTCTATACTGCGAATACAAAGAGTGAAGATTGATTCCACATCATAGAGAGTGGGAGGAGTGTCTGGATGGAACATGGCGACAAGAACTTGGGCTGCGGCACGTTGGACGGGTAGAGATTTGTCGGTGAGAAAGTGTCTGGATTGTTTTAGTATGTCCCTTGTGGCAGAGTCAGTTACCGCGCGCTTGGCCGTTGTAAGCGCTTTGCGGAGAGTCAGGAGGGAGGAATAGCGAAGGAGGGGAGACTTGGAGGACGATGTTAGTCCAAACTTGGGTAGCCACCGATTTTAAATTGACGCACATTGGAAGAGGACTTGGCGGTTTTTAATGTCACGAAGACTATCTCGGCCATGAACGACATGAACTTCATATAGAGAAAGTGCGTCACTCGACAGTTCCAATGACGATGGCTACACGAATGCGACTCACCTGCGACCCAAACGCGCCCATGATCTCCCCAATACATGAAAACGCCGCACTTGATGCATGAACGACACGATTTAGCCTGAGAGCATACCAAGCTGAACTGCTCACATCCTCTTTGCCTCCTTCTCCGGCGTCTTGAATTCACCCACAATCTTCATGAACGCCTGCAATGTATCGAACAACGACCTCGTCTCTCCCCTTGTATACATAACGATAAAACATCGAGCAACGAGATTGCGAAGGGCACGACCTGGCAAAGGGTATGGTTCGGGTGCAGAAATGACCTTGATCAAAGCCTTTTCTATCGTGGCTTGCTTTGGCTTGAGCGTTTCCTAAATGACTCGTGGGCAGAATTCATAATAGCAATACGTGCGACAACTCACCAGAGAAACATCGTTAAGCTGTTTTTCCAGTGCAGACAAGTATTGGAACAAGTACACTTCTCCATTTTCGGGCGTGATTTCGGACTGGGATTGAAAGACCTTCAGTGACCGTGTCCAACAGATGATAATAAAAAAAACTTCACTTCTTGTATTTCATCGAGGGCGGTCTGTGGCTGGTCTGACGCCATGTTGGTCGATGCACACATCAGATTCCCGGTGCTGCCCACCGGAGTAATCAGCTCGCGTTGTCGTCAGAACTTGGAAATATTGGGTACAAGTCCAAACAAGGCGCTATAGCCAAGTGGTTACGGCGACAGATTCGAATTGTTGAATCGTTCGAACCATCTGTTCCTCTTTGAGGGCGCAGGTTCGAATCCTGCTGGCGTCGCTTTTTTTTATTTTTCATCCCCCTCCTCCATCATGCATCCGCGAAACCCGTACAACCATCTTGATTTTAATGCATTGGCTGAAACATTTGAACCTCTCAAACCACAGTAAGTAGGCTTCCTTCCGTCCTGCTCATGGTCCGGCACACCACACTACCAATTTGTCAAGTTTAAAGGCAGTCCCTTCCGGCACAGGCTATACGATCGATTTCAAAAACAGCGAGGCTCAGCGGTACGCGGTCGCCTTTTCGTTTCGCAGCCAACTTGACGTGATGGCGTACTCAAGGCGCCTGACGGAAGCACTTCTCTACCGCGATTTCAGATTACAAGTCTTTTTATCGGAAGATCGTCTTTGTCCTCCTGCACGTCCGAGTCTACCCAAATAATACTGCCCAAGCATGTCTGACTCCCAACGGACAGGTACCCAACAGGTTAGTCATCGTCATGCTAGACGACATCTCCCATTTCTTAATTCGCGTAACCCAGACTAAACTACATTCTCTGGCTGCAAGACATCCTCCAAGCACACGACAAGTACATCGATCGGCACGACAGCAGGTGGAGGTGCGGATGTATGCGGATAGATATGTAAGTCCACTCCACACTTCCTTCGCCACCATAAATGATTCATGGCCACTGTCAGAGGCACGGCGCATCAGCTATATACCCGCTTCTCGGATGTCCGCGTCGAGCCGGATGGAAGTTCGTTGCGACAGGTAATTCGTTTGCCTAGGCTTAGCGCAGCTTACGGCGTCTATGTCTAGAACTTGACGAAACGTCCTTGCATATGCGAACGCAATGTGGAGATGAACAACCTGGGAAATAGAATACATCTTGTCAAAAACTGCTCGAACGATCCGATTCTATCGCCTTGAGTTATATTCCCACCATGTCGTAGTGTCCACGAAGGCATTTACTCACATGATTTCCGTCTTAAGCTTAAATCAGATTCGATTTTAGATGTGCAATCCACCCTCTATGGAAGCTCTGACGAGATTAAGCGGTCGCCAGTGCAAAAGAGTTACCTCCTAATTCAGTACGAGTTGCATATTAGCTACACCCCCATCAAATTTAACTCTATTATCAACGCAGGTCTGCACGGGAGCACAAGTCGAGATGATCACGCCCGGCGGCGAGCTCGGTTTCGTCAGCGAATGCTAGAGGAAAGTATTCAGCACGGTGGACGTTGTAGATGGTACACTTCCATGTTGGGCAAACTCTATCTATCATCGAACTGGTCAAACTCTTTCGCCATAACTCGGCAAGTTGCTTCTAAAAACGTGTCCACACATGTATCCTCACTCACGTGCTTCAAATCGACTCGTAGATTAGCAAACTATGCGATCACCGAGTTCGTACAGGGCTCCACGCGCCGATGGGCCATCGCATGGTCATTTACGGACATCCATCTGCCCGATGAGAGGCCAAAAGATTCGCGCTCTGTACTCATATTTCATTCAGTCCATCGCGCGGATCTCGAACCCCCGTTACGCTCTTACACTCCAGGACGGAGCGTGCTACAACAGCGATTCACAACACGGCAACGACAGAATGGCCAAGCACCCCCCTTCTCGAAGCGTTGTCCCCATATACCAGGAATTACGTCCAACAAACGACTCGCCTCGCGTTATGTCCACTGACTATTCGAGCGACAGAGAACACACTGAGACGCCGCGTCAGCGCACGGCGGGTGCTGGGGCTAGGTGTTATTACGCGAGCATGACAGCGGTGGAGCGGCACCATCGGCACCGCCCAGCACATTCGTGTGCGGATCGAAGAGGGCATCTTCCGTTAACATCTCTAGAGGTTTTAGCAGAGACGTCATCGAATAACCTCATCGTGCAGGAATGTACTATCGGGGTCGAACGTACCACAGGCACTCACTCCGGCAGAATGTTCGAGAGTTTTTTGTAGCCACGTATAGCAACGGCTCGCTCATGAGTACGGCGCGCCTTTGCTCCTAAGTTTGTACCCG
>JAEBUS010000133.1:70281-105895 GCA_023014475.1 Amanita pallidorosea | reverse complement strand
TTCCTGTTGGTTGGGATCAGGTGTCAGGAGAGTCCCTGGCATAAGATGGGTACTGTCACTCACTCTCTGTTGGTCATGGATCAGATGTCAGGAGCTGGCATAAAATGGTACTGTCACTCACTCTCTGATCAGATGTCAGGAGTGTCCCTGGCATAACATGGGCACTGTCACTCACTTCCTGTTGGTCATGGGATCAGATGTCAGGAGTGTCCCAGGCATAAAATGGGCACTGTCACTCACTTCCTGTTGGTCATGGGATCAGATGTCAGGAGTGTCCCTGGCATAATGGGTACTGTCACTCACTCCCTGTTGGTCATGGGATCAGATGTCAGGAGAGTCCCTGGCATAAGATGGGCACTGTCACTCACTTCCTGTTGGTCATGGGATCAGATGTCAGGAGAGTCCTTGGCAAAATGGACACTGTCACTCACTCTCTGTTGGTCATGGGATCAAATGTCAGGAGCTGGCATAAAATGGGTACTGTCACTCACTTCTGATCAGATGTCAGGAGAGTCCATGGCATAAATGGGCATTGTCACTCACCCTGTTGGTCATGGGATCAGATGTCAGGAGAGTCCTGGCATAAAATGGGCACTGTCACTCACTCTCTGATCAGTTGTCAGGAGAGTCCATGGCATAAAATGGGCATTGTCACTCACCAACTGTTGGTCATGGGATCAGATGTCAGGAGAGTCTGGCATAAAATGGGCACTGTCACTCACTCTCTGTTGGTCATGGATCAGATGTCAGGAGAGTCCCTGGCATAAAATGGGTACTGTCACTTACTCTTGATCAGATGTCAGGAGAGTCCATGGCATAAGATGGGCACTGTCACTCACCGACTGTTGGTCATGGATCAGATGTCAGGAGAGTCCCAGGCATAAATGGGCACTGTCACTCGCCAACTGTTGGTCATGGGATCAGATGTCAGGAGAGTCCCTGGCATAAAATGGTACTGTCACTCACCCTGATCAGATGTCAGGAGAGTCCCTGGCATAACATGGGCACTGTCACTCACAACTGTTGGTCATGGGATCAGATGTCAGGAGAGTCCCTGGCATAACATGGCACTGTCACTCACAAACTGTTGGTCATGGATCAATGTCAGGAGAGTCCCTGGCATAACATGGGCACTGTCACTCACACTGTTGGTCATGGGATCAGATGTCAGGAGAGTCCTGGCATGAAATGGGCACTGTCACTCACTCTCTGTTGGTCATGGGATCAGATGTCAGGAGAGTCCTTGGCATAAAATGGGCACTGTCACTCACTCTCTGATCAGATATTAGGAGAGTCCCTGGCATAACATGGGCACCAACTCACTCTGTTGGTCATGGGATCAGATGTCAGGAGAGTCCCTGGCATAAGATGGGCACTGTCACTCACATCCTGTTGGTCATGGATCAGATGTCAGGAGAGTCCCTGGCATAAAATGGGTACTGTCACTCACAAACTGTTGGTCATGGGATCAGATGTCAGGAGAGTCCCTGGCATAAAACAGGCACTGTCACTCACAAACTGTTGGTCATGGGATCAGATGTTAGGTCCCTGCAACAATCAACACTGTTACCCACTCTCTTTTGGTCACAATTTGATGAGATTGATCATTAAGCACTGCCCATGACACTCACAGACTGTTGGTCAAGGATATTGATTGGTTCTCCTTTGCAGACAAATATGTGGTATAACTTACTTCCTACAAATTCTTGCATCAGCCAATGGAATGGCTAAGTATAGTGCCACTCACTTGCTGTTCCATCCATCAGACTGCATATAAAAGTGATTTCAGCATAATTTACCCACTAATGTCATATTGTCAAGCTTGAATGGCAAAAAGTTATACAATCACTCACATTTTTCAAATTCTATTCCAACACAACAAGACAGTATGCCTTGTAAATTTCACTATCTGCTATGTGGAATACTCACATTCTATACACAATGCATGAGATACAAGACATGAAAATATATAGATAAACTCACATCATGTTTTTCCTTTCCAAATGTTGTCATTGTTAATTCAGTGTGAAAATGGCATACCCTCCAGGCTGATTGTACTATAGTCTTCCTAACAGAAATAGAATGCCCTTTACTTACCCAAAAATATGGGAAGGAGGACAATACAATTGCAGGAATTGCTCTCCATACAAGTTCCCTGCTCAAAACATCTCTATAATGCATCACATTATGTGCTGGTCATAATTGTGGATAATCTCACTGAAGAGCATTTTTAACACAGAGATCCAAGTTGTTTGCCTGGGTTGACACAAAGAGATGATGCAAACTGGCATTGTCAATTATTTGAGCTGTTTTCTCTGTCAGATCAGCACAATCTTTTTCAGCCTTGTGCATCTCTGGCAACAGTCATTTGTAACAAAGTTAAATAGATCATATTACTCACCTTCCAACTTCACAAAGTCTTTGGAGGGTGATCTGTATTCATTACTCTTGGCAGGTAAATTTCCTGAAAAGTTTTTTCAGCATTTTCTCTGGCACTTTCCCACATAACCTCTTCATCTTCCATGTCAGCAAGTTTACCCCATTCTTGTATGATTTGGCCATCAAACTTGGTGAAGACCAGCACCAAAGGAACTGTATTTCTATCAATAAACTGTGGAAGGAATGATTACTGACTTCCCTCCAGTCCCCTTGTTGAAGAACTGAAGCTCTGCATGTGCCAGGGGGCGAGGACTATCCATGGGTATACAGTACCTATGGCAGCAGACATCAGATGAAGGATGAAAAATGTTAAACAAAATACAAATGCACCAAATTGCATGCAATTGATCTTTGAGATCAGTTGCCATAGATTTCTTCTCAATAAATTTCCAAATATCCTCCATCTCTTCCTTAGAACCAGCCTCAAAGCCCTGTGAGTCATGGAAGATGAAGTTGCTGCCAGGATATGTAATCTGGTGCTCAATCTCATGTATACCCCGCTGAAAGGTGGTTCTGAAGTCAATGGAAGTCAAAGTACATAAGCCAGCCCACCTCTATTGTTGGTTTTAAATGAGTACCAGAGTCCTTTCTCTGAAAGAATTGCTTCCATTGTGCCAACCCCTTGGGCTTAAGTAGAGCTCCATCCTGATCATATATAATGGGTTTTGTCCCCTGTGCCACACCACAAACTTTCTCAAGAATAGTTGTTTTGCCTGCATTAGCTCTTCCAATGACAAGGATGCGGAAGTGAGGACATGCATATCGGCTCTTGAGTATATTCATCATTTCTGAGTCTTCGACTATTGTGATTATATCAGAATTCTATAGGTAAGATCTAACATTCAAACTCACCCACTGCATGTGCATCCTGAGGATGTGCAGTGTCAGACATGACTGAGTTGATCGTGGAATGGTATGTGAAACAGTATCTGGCTGGGAGCAAGTTGAGAAGGAGAATATGACACTGCAGATGTTACTTGTAATCACAGAAAGGCAACTGTCGAACAGCGTGATGGCGAGCTTCTGGTGTCGGAACGATGCGCGAAGAAACAAGCGTCTAGGACTAGAGGGGTGTGACAAGTATAGCAAGTTCTGATACTTGAGTGGTACTTGAGCGTCGAATTACGCAGGTCGGATGCTGGATGGTGTATGGCGAAGAGGCAAGGCTGTGCGAGTCACTGTGTCACACACCAACTTGTCACAGAACTTCGGAGTCACGCTGTCCTCTGTGATGATCACTGCGGACCTTCGCGACCTCAAGAAAACAATCAAGCTTCGACCCTGCCTGCAAGAAAATCCGTACCAAGTCTTGCGAGGTCCATTTCAACGTCATCCTCTTCTTTGGGCTGACTGCTAATAGCTCAGATTGCGTGGATGCAAAATCGAGTGGTGACATTTGCGTCTTTTGAAAAAGGAACCCCCGACGCTGTGTAGCAGGGAGAAGAAAGAATGTATCATGCTTCTGGCATTTGGCATCTGCTACCATCCGTTCACTCAATTCTTATCATGCCAAGGACCGTCCCAATCTGTTGGTGAGCCGTAGCCATGACTCGAGGGTTGGGTTCCCCCTTTTTGCTCTCACTTCTTCCCTCTTTTGCCCCAAAGCCACTAATTTCTTGACGATCCTGCATTGCCGTCCTTCAGCGTTGCGAGCGGGTTTCTCATTCGTTTTGTCTGGATATGTGTTTTGTGCAAGTGGATGTACCAGTGTGTATTGTTACATAAAGCTCATGGCTTGACAAATGACCAAAAAATGAGATTACTCGTAGTTACACTATGTGCACGTATAAAGGTCGTAAAATGTTATGTAAGGCTTACAACGACCTTTTTGCTCTTGGCTTCTTCGCCCTCAACACCGCTATCGTCTTTGTGTAAGAAACTGTCAAGGTCCTCATAATGTACGAAGATCTCGGGACAAATAAAGTTGAGAAGAGCGAAAAGCTCCTTCAAATTGTTTTGGAGAGGTGTGCCGGTGATCAACATGCGGCCTTGGGAAGTGAATGACCGAACGATTTGCGAGAGAATTGAATCTACGTTCTTGATGGGATGTGCTTCGTCTATGATGATGTATTCATGAGATTGGCCAGGAATGATATAGTTTGAAGTGTTTTGCCTAATCCCTAAAACGGACCGTATATTCAAGATTGTTTGTCGTCTGAAGTGGGCACGTACCATCTCGTCAGCCGGGATGCCGTTCAGACTGTTGTGGTGCAGGGAAATTATCCAGTTCAAGCCTTGTAACTGATAGGCCCTCACTTGTCCGTGAATGACTGGACGTTGTTGTTAGCAGCGATGAAGAGTTGAAGGTTTTCGGCCAACTCACAGTTGGGCGACTCCTCGAATACCATCGGTTGGTCGTCTCCACCCACAGCAAGTTCCCTGTCCTTCAAACGCTCCTCATCTTCCTCCTTTTCTGACTTTCGGTAACGAGCACTTGTGTCTCTGTATGGTGATGAGGAATGCGAGCAGCATGCACGCTGCTTTCTTCCAGCCACGGCCTTTTGGTTTCGGTTGAATTCACACATACGATCCTGAACCTTGATTATTATCCATAAAGTGCTTGAAATCGCCCTCCGTCCCGCCTTCACAGCAGGCGTACGTTCAACTCGCAAAACACGTCCTTCAACAGCGCCTCGTGTGCCATATTTTTCTGCATTCCGCACTCGTTTGCTGGATCCAAGCTGCTTTGTGGAATGTGTGGATTCTGGAACTGGCGCCATTGCTACAGACGCTGATGCTGGCAGGCGCGATGTGGCTGGCGGCTGCTCTGCCAGCTGTGGTTGTTCGCAAGGCGTACTTGACTACGAAACCAACACCTGCTTCGTCTCCCTTGGCCCTCCTCCAATCTGCGCTTTCGAACCAAAGCACATCACGCTCGATTCTGACGTATTTCCTGTCCTCGCTTGTCCTACTCGCTCTCCACCTCGTCTTTGACGGACACTCCAAACTCAGACTGTTCGTCAAGTCAAAGTACGTGTCATCTCCTCATATTTGATTTACATTCTCATTTTTTCCCATAGAAAACATCCTCTGTACCTCAATCCACGCCTGATCTACTTAATCTTGTCGCAAACCGTCGTCGCTGTTACCCACATCTTCCGCAATATCCTCCTGGATCGCTTCGTCTTCCGCTTTTCCTCCTTCCCCTTCTCATCCTCACGGCTTCTCATCACGCCTCTGACTATCATCCACACCATCTTGACAGGCTCAAGCTCAAAGCTCTACATCGCTTCACCTCGACTGCATCTGCCGTCGAAGACATCACCGCCCTGCAAAACGGGAAACTGGGCAAGGGCCTCAAAAAGTTTTTAACCGACCAAGTTTTGGGTAAGGGAAAAGGCAAGGAACAGCTTGTCGTGGTCGACCCGCATCTAGGTGAGTTGGTGCAGCGCGCTCATGGGGCCCTTGCTATTTTTTTAAACTAAAAATGACGATCGGCAGCCCATTCGATATCTAAAAAGCTCAGTATCAAAGTCAACCCCATCACGGGCGAAAGCGACCAAAGGGACTTGTGAAGGGGTATTCGTGGCCGGCTGGCTGCGCTGCTTGATGGGCTGGACCCACAGGATTTAGCGACGATGAGCTTGGGTCTTTCACATTCGCTATCGAGGTGCGTCCCACGCAACAACCATAACGCAACAACCGACCCACTCACCCTCTTATTTTCAGATTCAAACTCAAGTTTTCGCCAGACAAAGTGGACACGATGATTGTACAGGCCATCGCCCTACTCGACGATCTAGACAAGGAAATTAACATTTACGCTATGAGAGTGAAGGTTGCGTGACGTTGCGTGCCCTCTTCCGCCCTCTTGCCGGACTGACGCTTGATTTCAGGAATGGTATGGCTGGCATTTTCCAGAACTAGGCAAAATTATAACGGACAACTTGGCCTATGCTAAAGTTCTCCAAGCCATGGGTAAGTCTCTAGTTTCTTCCCCCCATTTCAACTCTCACCACAACGGAACAGGTTTCCGAACCAACGCGTCAAAAACATCCTTTGCAGAGATCCTCCCAGAGGAACTCGAAGCGGTCGTCAATGCCGCCGCCGAAATCTCAATGGGAACCGAAATCTCCGACTCGGACATGGCGCACATACACTCCCTGTGTGACCAGATCATTTCCATATCCGCGTATCGTGCGCAGCTGTACGAGTACCTCCGCAACCGGATGAACGCCATCGCTCCCAACCTGACAGCGATCGTGGGCGAGCTCGTGGGTGCGAGGCTGATCAGCCACGCTGGCAGCCTGCTCAGTCTGGCCAAGTTCCCCGCGAGCACGGTGCAGATCCTGGGGGCAGAAAAGGCACTGTTCCGGGCGCTCAAGACGAAGCACGACACTCCCAAGTACGGGCTGATCTACCATGCGTCCCTGATCGGCCAGGCTTCGCCCAAGCTCAAGGGCAAGATGGCGCGGATGGTGGCGACCAAGAGTGCTTTGGCGATCCGCGTGGACGCGCTCACGGATGCGGATGGCAAGTCGGATGCGGATGCGCCGTCGATAGGGGTAGAGAACCGGGCCAAACTCGAGGCGCGCCTGCGTGCTGGAGGAGCAGAGCGAGACGGGTACGGTACGGAGGTTTGGCGAGCAGGGGAAGAGACAGCAACAAAAGTTCGAGATGAAGGGAGAGACGCGGGTGTATAATACGCATGCGGATGCGGTGGAGTTTGTGTCTACGCAAAGAGAGGACGCGGTGGAGGTTGCAGTCAAGGCAGCGCTGGATGTGAAGGAGGAAAAGAGGAGGGCCAAGGAGGAAAAGAGGGCAAAGAGGAAGGCGGAGAAGGTGAAGGTGAATGAAGAGAAGATGGAGGTGGACGGGGAAGTGGAGGCAGAGGTAGAGGTGGAGGTGGAGGTGGAGGAGAGTAAAAAGGAGAAGAAGGAGAAGAAACGAAAGAGACGGGAGAGCGAGGCGAATGGCGGGCTGGAGATGGAGGAGGATAAAAAGGTCAAGAAAAAGGCGCAGAAGGAAGGCGAAGCGCCAAAAAAGAAGAAAAGGTCGGAGGAGAGTGTAGTCAAACGGACGAGGTACGAGGGCGTTTGACGGAGATCTTTGACGAGGGTCACGTGGATGCGGTCAGCGCGTCTTGGTTCCGCACCGTACATGCCGCATACACGTGCCGGTAGAGGAGACGAGCCTACAAGCTCGTCTTCGTCTTTCCTTTTCGACAAACCAACTACACTATTTATTCGAGGAGAATTCACATTCTCCAAAAAGACCACACTCTTTAATTACATGAGCAGGCGGAGCAAAGGTGAACGACCTTCGTTAATACAGAGCAGCAGGCAGAGGATACAGGGATGGAAGGACCAGACCCATTGCTAGAAAACGAGCCCGATTTCCTAGCAGAGCAGTTCCTACAGGCAAGGGGCGAGCTAGCGGCACTCAGCATACCGGAGGATATGATCACCAACGCTTTGAGACAAGCGTGGCTAGCAAATCAACAAGCCAGGCACGCGGCATGGGAGGGAGAGCGAGAAAGAGAAGAGCAAAACAGGCCTCCGCAGGCAACGAAGGGGGATTGAACGACCCAGGTCAGCTGCCAGAGCCACCGGGACTGCCGGAGCTCCACCAGGGCACGCAGGCGAAGGAGAGGAGCAGCCCAAGGCAACGAAAGTCAAGAAGTTCCCAATAGGCATCACTGTTCCAGACGCCGAGACTCCACGCCCGTCTGAGTACGCAAGACAAAAGAGCGCCAAGTTCGAATATGTCGAGCTATGGTACTTTACCCGAGAGGGTCTTGCGGAAGCGGCGCAGCCCACTACATCGATAGCAAACGATATTGAATCAACTGACAGCAGCGCAGCAACTAAGCTAAGTAAGGATTCAATTTACTTACATGGTTAGCTTAGGTGTTGCCTTAACTAATTGTTAGTTTGTTGTAAAACTGAGGGATAGTCGCTCAGAACGCCCTCCTTATATGCATTTCAGAAACCCTAACCTAAGTACAGTGTAATCTACCTATTACATAATACCGGTACCGCTAATGAGTCATTCTGAGTCTTTATCTATTAATATTCCTTCTAAGATGTTCTTTATGACATCATATCCTTCTATATGAGTCATTTTTATTAATAGATATTCCATAACATTCTATATGACATCATAATGTTCTATATGACGTATTATGAGTCATATGAGTCATATGAGTCATTTATGACTATCAGTGATGTCATAGATGAGTCATGTCACTCCTGTGACTTGTCACGTCACTCTGTCACGTTGTCACATAAGCGTGACCTCTGTCACACTATTGTCACATGGCTGTGACATGTTGTGACATGTGTCACAAAACACGTGGTAATGTTATGTAAGCTATTATGATTAAATATGAAACACTAATTAATAGTTATTCTTATTATATAAGATATTAGATAAGATGTTCATTACATTAGTTTTGTAATGAATGTAACTAATCTAATGTAACTATTATAATAACTATCAGAGTTTCGACACTCCCCTTGTTGAATATTTTATCAATTGTGTATACCACACAACTCAAGCATTTTATTATGCTTATTCAACATAAGGTTCTTGGTTAAGATATCAGCCGCTTGATCTTCAGTTTTTATATAATAGAGATCAACTAAATCTTCTTTCACGCATTGTCTGATATAATGATATCTTACGTCCATGTGTTTTGTTCTTTGTTCTTGAGCTGGATTAGAAGCCATGTAAATAGCTGCTTGATTATCCATTATTAAAGGAATGGATTGTATATCATATCCAAGTTCATTGAACAAATTCTTTAACCATGATATCTGTCTGCATGCGTCTGATGCAGCCATGTATTCAGCTTCTGTTGAAGATAATGCTATTGTTTTTTGTTTAGCTGATTTCCAGTATACTGGTGCTCCTGCTAATTTTACAACCATACCAGTTGTTGACTTCCTATCAATTGGATTTGAAGCCCAATCAGCATCAGCATATACAATTAAACCATAAGCATCACGACCATCATATTTTATACAATAATCTAATGTGCTTCCAACATATTTGATTATGTGTAATGCTTTATTAATGTGATCCATTGTAGGATTGCTCACAAATTGTGACATTAATATCGTAGCATAAACGATATCTAATCTAGTACACATTGCTAGAAATAATAATGATCCTATCAGCTGTTGATAGTATGTGATCATTTCAGGTGTAGCTTTGCCTTCTATTTGTTTATTTGGTACATAACCAGCTGGTAAAGGAGTATTAACTGGTTTTGCATTTATTAAACCAAATCTTTCAACAATCTTTTTGGCATATTTGGCTTGATCAATTGTGACAGTACGTTTACTTTTGTCTATCACAATATTCATTCCTAGATATTCACTTAGATCTCCTAAGTCTCTACTTTCCCATTTATTCATAAATTTCTTTTTAAAGTCATCAACAGTCTTTTCATTATTGCCCATGAATATTATGTCATCAACATATAAGATATAACAACAATGTCTTTGTTGTTTCTGTAGACATATATTCCTGTATCGCATATAATCTTCTAAACCCTAGTTTAGTTATACTGTTATGTGCTTGTATATTCCAAGCTAAAGATGCTTGTTTCAAACCATATAAAGCTTTTCTTAGCTTATATACTTTATCAGTATCTTTGGTTTTGAAACCTTCCGGTTGTTCCATATATATCTCCTCTTCTAATTGGCCGTATAGAAAAGCAGTTTTAACATCTAGTGCTTTGAGTACCCAACCCTCTAAAGCTGCTAATGCTAGTAAGATTCTGACAGTCTCGAATCTTGAAACCGGGCTAAATGTGGCTCCAAAGTCTATTCCTGGTACTTGTGAAAAGCCTTGAGCAACCAATCGCGCTTTATATCTATTATCCATTGCTTTATGGTGTAAACCCATCTACATCCAATAGGTTTCCTGTCTTTAGGTCTGTTTACTAATTCCCAAACATTTCTACTTTGTATAGATTTAATTTCTTCTTCCATAGCAGTTACCCATTTTGAATATGATTGAGGATCCTTATCTTTTATCTTGATAAGATCTCTATATACAACAGGTATTCCTTTTCTTCTGTTTTCTTGATCATTGAGTTTCATGCTGCTTTTGATAAGAGAAATTTATCTCTTTTTGCTTGTACTTTCTTTAGCCAAGCTTCATTATCAAATTCTAAATCATTAGATTCTGAATCTAATTTTGTATCCATAGTAACCGTCTTATCTAGATCAATATCTGGTATAGAAGGTTTCTTTATTATCTCAGGTAATAAGATTTTCTTTTCAAATCTAGGCATTGGAGTTAAATCTGATTTAACATCTGATTTATTTGTTTCTACAGAAGTTATTTTCTTAGTATTCTTTTTAGGAATAGGTCTAAGATCTTCTACAGTTAGTTCTGCCATATTAGAATCTGACGTTCTAATGTTTGGATGTTTTTTCTTTCCATACAAGTCTTCAGTAACTTTTGAACTTGTTTGTCTATTTTATCATTTAGTTCTTTATCATTCTTAATTCTGTTTTGAATGACATCATTCCATTTCTTAAAGTTAAATTCAGCTTCAATTTTAGCTGGATGTTTATCTCCATAAACATTATCTTTAATAACTTTAACTTTTGGAATCCTAGATGATTTTCTTGTTCCAAACTTTTGTTGTATGACAGCTCTTTCCTGTTCTCTAAATCCAAATGGATTTCGAGCTTGTTCATCTGGATTAATAGACTGTTCTAGTATTGTGATCTAGAAACTGGTTTATCATTACCAAGTCTATTTCTTTTAACTTCTCGAAGATCTAACTTCTTTCCAACACGTTTAACTCCTTTAAATAAATCTATATTCTTTCTATAGTTTATGTCAAGATTTGACTTAGGAAGTTGAAAAGGTGTTTCAATTAATGATTTACTTTTATTAAGAGTATTCTTAGATTTATTCAGATTTTCAATCTGTTTTTCAAATTCTCTTATCTTAGCTAATCTTTCATCATCTCTTTGTGATTTCTTATTTGTAGATGATTTCTTTAATGAAGGAGTATCAATAGCTTTTTGTTTTCCTTTATCAGTAAAATATTTAAAAGAATCATTAATTTCTTTCATTTTTTCGAAGTTATCGTCAATTCTTTTTGATACTTGACTACTTCTAAAACCTTTTGTTTCAGGATCTTTTATATTTTATCAAGATCACTTTTACTTTTATACATATCAGATATATTCAAATCTGATTCTGAATGTGAATCCTTCTTTGATCTATATGAATTACTTTTAGATATATTTGAATCATAATCACTTTCATCTGCTGAATATGATTTTGTGCTATGATATGAAGAATTACTGTCATGTAGATGATTGTCTAATTCCTTATTAGACTTATGATCATCTGATTCCGACGAATCATCATCATCTAAATTATTTGAATCATGAAATGATTTCCTTTTATCATTGATTGTAGTGTCATGATTATAATAATTCTTGTTTGATGGAATTGTTTTAAGATCTAAAGATGTGGGTATATCTTTATGAATAAGTTTATCTTTTGTTAATTTGGGAAATATGTTTTCGTCAAAGATGGCATGTGTAGCAATGACTATAGTATTTTTATCATTCATGAACTTATATGATTTGCTTTCATATCCAATGAATATCATCGGTTCAGCTCTTGGTGATAATTTCTTCTTTCTTCTTTCTTTTACTATATAGACATATGCTAGACATCCAAATATCCTAAAGTTTGACATGTTATTTTTTTGTTCATCATATTTTCATAAGGTGTTTTCCATTTCGTTCTTCTTAATGGTGTACGATTATATATGTGGACTGCAGTATCAAATGCAAATGACCACCATGATTTAGGACAACCAGATTCTAATAAAAGTGTATGTGCTTTCTTTAGAATGGTTTCATTTAATCGTTCAGCTCTACCATTTGTTGATGAACATGTGGAGCACTTAGTTCATGTTTAATACCTTTTCTTGAAAATAGTTATTTAGCTTTTGATTTACAAACTCTCCCCCTCGATCTGAACGCATACTTTTTACTTTTAAATTGAGTTGATTCTCAATATATATAATATATGCTTTAATAGCAGTAAAAGTATCAGCTTTAGATCGAAGTAATGCTACATAAGCAAAAGAAGAATAATCATCTAAAATTAATAAAGCCCATTTTTGTTTATGGTAAGACTGAATAGGTAATTCTATCAAGTCCATATGTATCAATTCTAGCAAGGTAGTTGCTCTATTAGTTGAAACGTGATATGGTTTGTTATCAAGTTTTCCCATGATACATGATTTACATATGCTTTTCATATGTGGTTTATTAATTTTAGAACTATTTTCAGTATTTCTGAACATATGACTTAACACGTTATCACTTGGATGTGCCATTCTTCGATGCCAAATAAAATAATCAATAGTTTTAGAACTATTATTTAATAACAAATGTTGTAAAGGTCTTTTAATCTCAGTAGATAACCAACTTATAGAGTTAGTCTCTAAAGGATATCCTGTCAACGTTATGTTTCCCTTGTGTAATATAGTTTGTGTTTTTGTGTGATATACTTCATAATTCATACTAGTAAGTTGTGGTACAGAGATAATTCTGTATGGCAACATTGGCATATAACATACGATCCAGTTTAGCATATGTTTTCCATGTCGGAAACATACTTGGCCTTGGCCTTCAATGAGTGTTTTCGCATTTTTGTCTGCAGTAGTAACTTTAACTGGTGTGATAAATTTCTTATATGACATAAAGTCATTTATAAATGGTGTACAATGTCTGGTAGCTCCAGAATCAATTACCCACTTATCATTCTTATTTAAGAGCATAATTTGTTCACTAGGAACCCTATATTCATAATTACTATATACACATTTGTATCTACTGTTATTCAAAGCTTGATCTGATGCGTTCAATGCATTCACATTGGTAAGATTATCAAGCACTAAAACAGTATTAGATAAGTAATTAGAATAGTTTAAATTTGTCACATACCCAAATGGATCATCCTCATCAGATGGTCCTCCAGAGTTACTCTCAGGATTAGTTATATCCATATTTTCGACGTTAGTATTGATGTTTTCATCAATATATTCAATGCCACTGTTGTAACCATCATTTGCATCATTGTAGTGTTCCTCACTACTGTCTGATTGCGATTTAAGGTCCGGAACTGAACTATCATCAGTTTCTGCTATAGGTGAGAATGGAATTTGAGGCGTCAAGAAGATTCTTTTGAACTCTGTTCCTTCAGGAGAAAGTTCATAATCTACTACCTCATCTCGAAGATATTCCGGAGGATAAGCCAACATAGTATCTATGTAATGGAAACCTATTTTATCTAATAAATCATGATTAGATGTGTGTTCAGGTATCTCTTCCTCAATATTTCCTATAGTCTGAATTGGTTCATCAATCGTCATATTATTTGTAAAGTGAATAATATTATGAGAATCTTTCTTATTCTCATGTTTATACTTATTCAACTCTGCAATTAAAGCTTTATTCTTCAGCTTTTTATTATCACGATTCTGTGCATTCCGTTTCTTCTTATCATCTTTAGATAAAGAAGATGCATTTGCTTTATAGCAAATCTATTATTGCTTTGACGAGGTGTAAATGATCGTCTATTATTGAATCTGCCTCTAAAAGATCCTCCTCTAAACCTGTTGTTTGGAAATTGATTACTAGATTGTTGATCATTCCAAGATGGTTTAGTGTTTGGATATTTGTTGATATTAGATCCAATGTTAGCAATTTGAACGGTTTGTCTGCCACTCCTTGCTTTTGATTGCATGAGATTCCATTCATTCTGAATCTTAGGAACTATTTTGCTGACGTGAATTCATCAATATTGCTATTAACAATATTAGTAACCAAAGTACTATATTGTTGATTCAAAGCATGTAAAATGAAGAATGTCAATACAAAGTCTGGAAGTTTGTATTTATCTTCAGTTCCTAGATCAGAAACAGCTTTCATCAATTTAGAGATAGCTATAATGGGATCTTGTCCTGGTTTCATAGACCAACTGAATATGTTTTGTATAAAATGAAATATTTGGCTATTCCAGTCGTTCCAAAAACTTTATCCAATTCAGCAATAGTTTGAGCTGGAGTATCTTTAACGTAAGACCATAGATTAGTTGCTAATGCCATTTTAATAATAGCATTTGTCTTTGCAGAATTTTCATCCCAATCAAGTCTTTCATTATAAACAGATTTATACTTCAATTCCCAATGAGTTTTTTCTTCAATGGTAGATTTTTCCGCAGGTGGTGAGGGATAACCTTCTTTTTCTCTGGTTACATATTTAGTGTATCCTTTCATGGCTAAGTATGCCATCAAAGTTTCTTTCCACTTTTTATAATCCATTACTCCATTAAACACAGTAACCATTTTTTCAAGTGATTCTTTATCGTCTTTTCCTCCACATATATAATTTGCCAATTTATTTTAGAGGAAACAAAATCATCTAGAGTCCACCAAGCAAGTCTAGATTGAGAATTCTCAGTGAAATGAAGATAACTAATGCCACTACGTTCATAAGTAAAATGAACGTTTCTTCTCCAATGTTTAGGATATGAGACGATTTCAGATAATTTAGGATACATAGGCCAAACTTGTTCTTTATAGTATCTGGGTTGAAACAAAACATATAACATAATCCAATCTTATTCCAAATAGGATGATTTTTAGTATGTTTTACGATATGTGTTTGTTTGTGAGCCCTATATTTAACATTTATAAAGAACGGAAATGCAAGTTCTAATTCCTTTGCTTTAATGCTGAAATTAGACTGAATATTCCTATCAGATTTTGATTCAGTACCTGAACCTGATTTCAAGAATTTCCTATTCGATGAAGAACTTGATTCTCTTATAGGTGCAACATTCTTCTGCCATCTGATTTGTGGAGCTTGAAAATTGTGAACCCTCTTCTTTCGTTGAAGATTCCTTGGTTTGGAAATATTGTTTTTTGGATAAACAATTTCTTCCGAATTTTCGTCAATCCAATCGGATGCTTTATGTGGTTCATATCCCCAAGGTTTCTCATCATTATCTGATTTGTGTTCATCATTCCAACCGTTATCCTGATTTGTATCATCAGCTTTCTGTTTCTCACAGATCCTTTGTAGACGTTTAATTAAACCAGCAATAATTTCTTTTGTATTTAATAATGTTGGTTCAGGGGTATTATTAATACGTCCTTGAGACTCTGGAAATTGTTGAACGATGTTTTCATTATAGATGGTGAACGCAGTTTCTTCTTCTTTCAAAATGGATTACTCTTAGGATAATACATGTCAATGATATCATCAGGAACATATACAAAGTTATCCAAATTAGACGTGTGAGTAAACTCATTTTGATGAAGTTTTTCATCAGATTTAACCGTTGGAAAATTATCTCTCTTAGTCTGATTTTCAATCTTATCGGACTGCAACAAAATATTCATATTTGGACCATTTTGGTCACCTGTGTGAAAGTACATTGACTACTAGGTACTATACCTGGTAGTCGACACTGTCCTCGGAAAGTGCTGAGCTTCCCGAACTTCCGGATCTCATCCGCGCTCGGGACGACGGGGCTGAATGCCTCCGGAGCTCCCGCTCCGGTCTCTCTCCTGCAACTGGTGAGAGGCTCTTGCCGGGCCGGATGTGACTGTAAGGGGAATGACGTAGTTCCCTTCTTGTAACAGTTGTTGGAGTCCTCACGACCCCTGCATACGTACGCTGTCACAATGACATCAGCTTTTGATTTAATTAGCTGATTTAGATCGGTTACCTTAGGCTCATATTTAGCCTTCTCGAGTATCCGATTAAGCTCGATCAGAGCTTCTGCCTCCTGTTTTTTAATTTCCGACGCTTGTACAGCCGCATCATAGTCTTCTTTGCTATGATAAACGAAACCGTCGTGGATCCAGATTGTATGTTCACACTCTAACCGCTTTCTGGCTAGCGCGTGAGAAAGATCCTTGGGATCATAGGGTTCATCAACCCTATGCGGCGTCAAATTGATCGATCTCTTGAGAGACTCGTATTGAGGTGCGGGACGTCCATCGTAGCCATTATAGTGACCCTGAGGGCCACTATACTGTGGGAATCCAGGGATGTCCGAAATCTGTTGCGGACGTGTGACAATCTCGGCGTCGCCATCTTCTTCTTCCTCGTGTGCAACCTTGACAACAAATCAAGGAGACTGAGATCTATATTCTCCTGAATATATCTCCCATCGTCGGACATGTACTTGATGCCAAGAATATGTGGCTGCGGATCATGAATGCTCCTAACTTCCTCAGTTAGGTAACAATCATAAATAAAGCTGAAAGTGTGCAGCCGCGACGCGAGATGAATCTGAGATGCCGGGCGATTGAAAGCCCGAACCGGCGGATATTGATCATTGACATCAGGGGTGCCATTGATACAATTATAGCTGGCACAAGCATGTGCCATGTAGACAACGCGAGCGAGGCGACCATATGGATCGCATTTGAGCATGTCATCTTCTTCGAACTTTCTGATGATGTCCAGGACATCCTGCTTAGTCAATTTCTGATTATTGATTAAAACTCGAGCGATGATGCCAGAGTTGATGAATCCGGTCTTTCCAATAGCTTTATCGAGATACTCGATAATGTTGATTTGGTAAAAGAGGGGACCGATGTGGTAAACTTGCGACATATTGGTTTGTTTCTAAAAATAGAAATATATTAGCCTAATTCTTTATTTCCCGAATGATACATGAGAAAAAAGGTGCTTATCAGGCTGTGCTATTTTTGAAACAATACGTCATGGACTTGTTCGGCAACGCAAACGACTCATTGTATGGATGTTGTATGCCAATCTCATACCAGGGCTCCTTCAAATTCCCTGCGTACAAACTAGTATGTATGTATGTATGTGTGTGTGTATGTATCTGTGTAAGTGACATCCTCAGACGTCCTAATCTAGTTGGGGTGCTATTCATCTGCCCAACAATAGTCTCCGTGTACGACGGAAGTCCGCCTCAGCACGACCTTTATACGAATATTATAATAATAAAATATAGAAGACGACGAAAAACGGTCATTATGATATATGCAATAACGTAACGGCCAATTGGGGGTGCGTGAAGCCTTTACAGGGGATCGGCCCTGTTATCCGCATAAAGCGGCCCAAAATCCGTGTCTTTTTTGGTAGTGGTGTGACAAAACCACAACATGTTTTAAGACTTGCCAGTCCTGGGAGAATTTTGATTTCGTTGTTTCCCAACAACGCACGACTCCGATGCGTGACACCAGATTTTAATCTATCTTCCCAGATAGTCTGTCACAAGGTGACAGAAATGGTATCCCTGCTACCATTAAGCGATCATTTTTCCATGATTGGGTTAGCATACATTCGTAGGCGTGAGAGAAAATGTCAAACACAGATCACACAATCGACTTTTAGATCTCATCTGTTCTATTGATAGAGGGCCATCAGCCATATCTTTAGGACGGATATTTTTGGAGATCTCTAGCATCAGTCGATCACACACAAACGCAAAAACACTATCTACTACATTTATACACTATTAGACTTTTCCTTCTAATAATACAACACCCATCCCTGAGTGTTTGAAGGCAGTCGCCGGGGCCCATAACCTATTGAATCAAATGCCAGCAGCGCAGCAGCTAGACTAAGTAAGATTCAATTTACTTACATTGTTAGTTAGCTGTTGCCTTAACAAGATGTAGTTTTTAGTAAAACTAGGGGGATAGTCGCTCAGAACACCCTCCTTATATGCATTTCAGAAACCCTAACCTAAGTACAGTGTAATCTACCTATTACATAATACCGGTACCGCTAATGAGTCATTCTGAGTCTTCTTCTATTAATATTCCTTCTAAGATGTTCTATATGACATCATATCCTTCTATATGAGTCATTCTTATTAATAGATATTCCATAACATTCTATATGACATCATAATGTTCTATATGACGTATTATGAGTCATATGAGTCATATGAGTCATTTATGACTATCAGTGATGTCATAGGATGAGTCATGTCACTCCTGTGACTTGTCACGTCACTATGTCACGTTGTCACATAAGCGTGACTTCTGTCACACTATTGTCACATGGCTGTGACATGTTGTGACATGTGTCACAAAACACGTGTAATGTTATGTAAGCTATTATGATTAAATATGAAACACTAATTAATAGTTATTCTTTATTATATAAGATATTAGATAGATGTTCATTACATTAGTTTTGTAATGAATGTAAACTAATCTAATGTAACTATTATAATAACTATCAGAGTTTCGACAATTGCCTCGACCTTGCCCTTTTCCATTCGAATGGAGTCGGTACTAATAACCAAACCCAGGAAATCGATTTCGGTTGATCAAACCAGCACTTTTCCGGTTTAAGGGATAGTTTGTGGTTTTCTAATTTGGCAAAATTCGATTTACATGTTTAGTATGTTCTTCCTGTGACTTTGAGAACACCAAAATGTCATCCATATATATGACGACCATCCTTCCGCGATTTCTTGCCTGAAGATGTCATTCATCATTGTCTGGAACGTTGCTGGCGAGTTTGTTAATCCAAAGAACATAACGAGTGGTTCGAATAATCCCCGATTAGTTCGAAAAGCTGCTTTCCATTCATCGCCTTGCTTAATACGGACGTTGTTATAGCCCCATCGGATGTCCATTTTCGAAAAAGACCTTGGCTTGTGACAATTTATCCACTAATTCCCCAATAAGTGGTAAAGGATACCGATTTTTAATTGTCATCTCATTCAACCATCTGTAATCTTGTACTGGTCGCAATTTTCCATCTTCTTTTTGACAAAAAAAATGGTGATGCCATCGGGGATTTACTAGGTTGAATACGTCCCAACTCCAAGTTCTCCTTAAGGAATTCATCTAATTGCACTTGCTCGTCCCTATTTAGTGGATATATTTTGCAGTCCACTGCTTTTGAACCAGGCACTAGCTCAATCGCGTGATCCCAAGGGCGTCGCAGTGGCAGTTCATCAAACGTTTCTTTTCAAAAACCTTGCGATGCCCTAAATAATGTTTTGGCACCACCTCTTCCAATGAACGTTTTGTTGCCGCTTTTGCCTCCTTTGCCACTATGTCTGTGCTACGGATCGAGTTTTCAATTCCGGTTCTCCTATGTGTACTGCAAGGAGTTTTTCCCCTTCCTCGAGTGGTTCCATTGGGTCTACCTCATCCTCTGGATTTTCAATGTGAGAACGATCCCAACATGTTCCTGGGCATCTAGTAAATCGTACTTCCTGCTTTTTCCAGTCCATCACCGGATTGTGATGCTGCAGCCAATCGTGCCCCAAGAAAATATCGGTTTTCCCTAATCCTGCGACCCCGCATTCGATGACTTCTTCATGGCTTCCTATTCGTAATTTGAACTGGACCATGTACTCCAGACTGCCTAGTGCATTTCTTGTCCCATCTGCATTGTAGACTGGCATGGTCTAAGGAGTTTTCGTTTGTTAAGTTTGTGTCGTTCCACAAACTCGGTACTAACGCATGACCCTGTACATCCCGAGTCTACTAGCGCAACAATATTAATTTGCGCTCCCGTGTCCATGGTCGTGATAGTTCCTTTTAAGTTCATTTCTTGTCGTCCTGAAGCTTTAACGACACTCTGTCTTAACCGTATTAGGTTCCACAATGCCTCTGTTTCTGATTGTTGGTTTAATTCATTAACCAAGTTCTCAGTTGCTTTGTCAAGTCGTTTATTGTGAACCCATTCCTTCAGACACCGCACTGCCGTGTCTTTGTCCTGTTGCCAAATCCGCCTTAGTACCATGCAGGTGACCAAGTTGGAATTCTAGGTTTTACGCTCACACTCAAGTTTCGGATTCGATGGACATGTGAAGAACATTCATATAGCAGGTCTGGTATACTAATACATGAGTCCTTGTCCTGAATCGAAACTCTATCAGCCAGCAGCGCGGAGCGCTTGCCTACTGGCTGTCACCAAAACCCTTCTCCTTTCCGTATTCCTTCCATTGCTCCTCAGTGAGCTCTTCACCTTTAATTCCCGAATACGGCCCTTTCCCTTTTCCTTCCTATTGAACCGTTTGGGTTCCGGACAGTCCCTGGCAAAGTGTCCTTCTTTGCCACAGTTGAAGCATGCCCCTGTGCGTCGTTTCGCTTTGTCTACATCCATTGCATTAGGATCCCTACTGGATGTCGACATAGTGGGCATGCTATGCTGAATCGGTGCCTTGCTTTCCTTGGCTACCGGTGTCTCCTTGTATTCGTTGCGGCTCTTTTTCTCGCCGTATGCCTCTTTCGCCCTGCGATATACCCGCGCCAATTGTACCGCTCGATCCTGAATCGTTTTCAGGGATGCATCATCTGCTAAGTTCCCATGCCTGATCAATTCCGCACCCAGGGCAGGATTGATCCTATTCAGGAAGTGATCCTTGAGCGCGTTTTCTCCCCATCCAACCAATGGCGATAGCGCGTTAAACTTGTGAATATAATCTTCTATTGGAGTGTTTCGTTGCTCCAATTTCATCAAATCATCCGTCGCGTGCTGTTTGGTTTCGGTAGACATGAAAAATTCGTGCATTTCCGTCTTGAACGCCGCCCAGGTGGTCCATGGGTACTTGTTTGTGTTGGGCGGTCGTGTCCATTGGAGCGGTTGATCTTCTGGCTGTAAAGGCGCTCGGTGCCCGTTATTCACCTCCGCCCATGTGAGATCCGCTGGGTATCTTGCTGGAGCACGTGTATGTTTTCTTCATACTCCTCATCGCCTTTTGGATTTCTTGGAGCTTTACTCCTGCCCATTCCCCTGCGCGATATTCCTTTTCCTTTCCTAGTACGGTATAAGCAGTCACTATGCGCCGCAGACCATTGTTTCTCGCGCCAGCGTGAAATAAACCTCCATTGTTCGCAACCAGTTGTTCAACCTGACTCGGATCTCCCTCAAAGTGATCCGGCATCAGCCTTTGTTAGTGGGCCGGTGAGGGTCGAGGATGGGTGCGCTCCATTCTTCCAAGCATTGGTGAGAGCTGTCCAAACCCGTTGACTGTTGCCATTCTGGATTGTTCGATGTCATCAATCTCCTGCTGCCTTTGTGCTACGGTATCCTGGTTTGTTCCAGTCAAAGGAATTTGCGGCGGTAAGGGATGTGGCATGACTTGTGTATATCCGATTAGGAAATCCCTTAGTCCCATAGCCATCTGAACCGTCCATTGAAAGGCGCCGACGTGGTAGCGACATACCCTTTGAGGATCCAGTCCTCCATCTGAGTCCACGCATGAGTCCCTGAGACACGCGCTCACGTGGATGCATCCTTTGCGTCCATAAGTTTTTCGGGCTCTCACGTTTGCCTGTAACTCTCTCATTCTAGAATCAAACTGGTAGATCTCCTGGATCTGGATAAGCCGGCCACTCGAACTTGTTCCAGTGCTGTTTCTTAAACATCACCAAATAGCAGAATCCCGGAATGTCCGGGTGTAAGATTTCACTACTATATCGAGCCACAGGGTACGGATACGCGTGTTCTACTTCATTGGCTACTGTTCGACGCCAATGGTCTATTTCTCGCCGTTTTTGTGCCTGGTCCAGATTACTCGGTCCCGTTCTATCATCCAATCCTCTGCCGTGGTTACTGGTCCGTCATGCCAGTTCCAGTCTCCTCCGCGAGTGCGCATGATTGCTTTGTACTCTGCCTTTTGGCTTTGATGGCCTCGGCGTATGTGGGAACCTTAGGCGGTACCGGAGGTGCATAGATTGTTTCGACGTTCGGGCGTGTAGATCCAGTGATCAGGTACAAGACCGGATTGGGCTTGCTTACGCGTACAGGGACACTGGAGAGTTCCGCATCCCCTCCTTCACATTTAATTGACAGGGTCGATCCAGTTGTAAGAACGGGCCTTCTTCTTTTTTGTTTCGGCGAAGAAGCCCTTGCCTCCCCATCGGGCTCGCTTGTTGTACGTCCCCTCGCAACCATCTCGTCAATGGCTACCAGTCCCAGATGTCATCACCGTCTTCTATCCGGATCATGAACTCCTCTAATATGTGGAATCGATCCCTTTGACAGTTATCCTGAAGACTAAACCGAGCGAACGGTTTCGGAGTTCCGTATTCCAGGACGCGATTTCTGTGACGGTGGCCAAGCCGGCCAATGATAGAGTCGTAGTATTCGGGCTTGAACAAGTACATGTAGCAATACCCGGGTTTTCGCCAATGGTAGTTAGGCCGATCCTCATTCGTCGGGACCCCAGGCAACACGACTCGTTCCTGGTTTTCCACCCAGTGCTCCGTGTACTCTTTCTTAGTCCGAATTCCCCAGTCGGCCAAATGCAGATCCATGAAGTCATCCCATTCCAGGAGCATAACTCCATCGTTGTCCGGGCCGGTGTGATTTTCCAAAGAATTAGGTTCCGTAGCCGGACATGAGCTTGATGGACCTTTCCTCCATTCGTACATATACAGGGCATACCGCGTCATGCGGCCCGAGTGCTTGACCTTGATGTTGCCATTCGAGGCATGCATCAATTTGTTCGCTCTTTGGCCGTCAGGACCAAACCGTCGTGTTTCAGGGTAAACACGTTGAACCCTTGAAGTAACAATAGCATATTTGTCGGCGAGTCGAACACGGCCTCCCGAACGTCCGGTTGATCAACAAGCTGCTCCAACACCTGTTCGAGCACCGTCGATCCGCTTCTAATTCGCGTTCCATTTGTTGGAACCGTTTTTGTTTTCTAAGCGCCTCGCGCTTTTTCCTGCATGAGAATCTCCATGCTTCTTCCTGCTCCCGGAAAGCCGCTTCCTCGAGCATTTGTTGTTCATATGCTGCCCTGCGCAGCCTAAGCTTTTCTATGCGGCGCTGCTCCTTGCGCCAAAAGTACCATGCGCGGACATGCGCATCGCTTTGTCGGTAGTCGACCGGCTTGGCCGACTCGGTTCATTGTTGGGGCATAGGGCACCCCGGCCCATTCTAGATCGAAAATCTTTCCGATCTCCATCAAGGACATAGCCGCCTTGGCAAAACATAATTGAACAATTGCGTCATTGTTCCTGGATCCCAGATCCCTTAGTGTGTTCCAAATTCGGTAAGACGTCCCAAGTAGGGAGATGTCGCCTCTTCTTCTGTAACTGCGCTTCCTAACGCAATCACTCTACGTCGCGGTCAATAACGCACCCGCGCACGATTCTTCGATTTAGTTCCGTCAACTGACCCAAAGAGGTGGTACCCGGCGTTTCACTCTAGTGTCCTCGTGCTCAGATCAAAAGATCTGATACGTAATTGGTGTCTAGAGACTGTATGCCTTGATATACGGCACCCCAATGGATTGTCTTCGCCGGTTCCAACGGCTTTTCCGAAGTCCTAATGTAGCTGCCCGGGGCGACCCTGCCTGGTCCACACCCAGCACGCGACTACTCTCGTTTAGAACTTTTTTATAGACAGAGTGGTCCCGCAGTCAGTCGTGACTACATTGTTGACTATGTCGATATCGAGGCTGAAGATGGTCTCGTGGTGTAACGAGCGCCTTGTCAGACGAATAAGATTTTTGGTGGAACGCTTCGACGCTGTGAGCGACAATGAGCAAGACATGCTCGGCGCTGTGTCAAACGACGAAGGGTGTGGTTGAAAGACTCTAGATTATGTTAGGACTAATCCCACACACAACCACAAGCCTCAGGAGAAGAATAGAATTGAGACGAGACTAATGACACAGTAGCGTAGTAACCTGGGTGAGAGGAAACTATCTAGAGTCTTAGAGACTCCTACCTATAACGCACCACCTTATATACCCCAACCATGGTCTGTGCGCAGCAGCCTCATGCCCCTAGGGCTATGCGCGCGCAGCAACGAAACCATGGCGACTATCTACGCCTTCCCGCGATGCCCGCATCCCCATCCGGTCCTTATTGTCTTCTTATCGGCACAGCCCCTGGCTGACTAACCGCTGACCTAACCGATGGGCGCCTCGACATAGGGGTTGGCGCCTACGAGTCTTGTATACCTATGCATCCATAGGGCCCCAGAGAAAATAGATAAAAATATAGAAAAATAGCCAAAAAGTCGTAAGGTCGTAACACTGGAGTAATAATAGCACATTTGTCGGCGAGTCGAACATGGCCTCCCGAACGTCCGGCTGATCTTTGAGCTGCTCAAGCACCTGCTCAAGCACTCGGCGATCGGCTTCTAATTCCCGTTCCATCTGTTGGAACTTCTTTTCCTTTCTAAGCGCCTCGCGCTTTTCCTGCATGAGGATCTCCCATGCTTCCTCTTGCTCACGGAATGCCGCTTCCTCGAGCATCTGTCTTTCGTATGCTGCTCTGCGCAGCCTGAGTTTCTCCAACCGGCGTTGCTCTTTTCACCAGAAGTACCATGCGCGGACATGCGCATCGTTTTGTCGATAGTCGACCGGCTTGGTCGACTCGGTTCGTTGTTGGGGCAACGGGCACCCCGCCGCCCATTCTAGATCGAAAACGTGTCCGATCTCCATCAAGGACATAGCTGCCCTTGGCAAAACATAGTTGAAGCTCATATCCATAGCTTCGGATCCCAGATCCAGATTGTTCCAAAAATGATAATGACGTCCCAAGTAGGGAGATGTTGCCTGTTCTTCCGTAACTGTACTTCCTAATACAGCCACTGTCCGATGCGGTCAATAACGCACCCACACTCGAATGTTCGATTTAATTCCACCAATAGACCAAAAGCAGTGCTGCCCGGCGCTTCACTCTGATGTCCTCGTGCTCAGATCAATAGATCCGATACGTGATTGGTATTCAGAGACTGTATGCCTTGATACAGGTCACCACAGTTGATTGTCTTTGCCGGTTCCAACGGCTTTTCCGCAGTCCTAGTGTAGTTACCCGGGGCGACCCTGCCTGGTCCACAACCCAGCGATGCGACTACTCTCATCTAGAACTGTTTTGTAGACAGTATGGTCCCACAGTCAGTCGTGACCATGTTGTTGACTTGTGTCGAATCGAGGCTGAGGACGGTCTCGTGGTGCAACGAGTGCCCTGTCAGACGAATAAGATTTTGGTGGAACGCTTCGACGCTGTGAGCGACAACGAGCAAGGCGTGCTCGGCGCTGTGTCAAACGATGAAGGGTGTGGTTGAAAGACTCTAGATTATGTTAGGACTAATCCCCAACACAACCACAAGCCTCAGGAGAAGAGTAGAGTTGAGACGAAACTGTATTGACACAGTAGAGTAGTATACTGGGTGAGAGTAAACTATCTAGAGTCTTAGAGACTCCTACCTATGGCGCACCACCTTATATACCCCAACCATGGTCTGTGCGCAGCAGCCTCATGCCCCAAGGGCTATGCGTGCGCAGCAACGAAACCATGGCGACTATCTACACCTTCCCGCGATGCCCGTGTCCCCATCCGGTCCTTATTGTCTTCTTATCGGCACAGCCCCTGGCTGACTAACCGCTGACCTAACCAATGGGCGCCTTGACATAGGGTTGGCGCCTACAAGTCTTGTATACCTATGTGTCCATAGGGCCCCAGGGAAAATAGATAAAAATATGAAATAATAGCGAGAAAATCGTAAAGTCGTAACAGACAAGGGCCTAAGGGACCAGGATAAGGGGCAATATCGATTGATTACTGGAACGTACCTCATCACTGCAGACAACGTGCTTGACAATAGCATCGAGGATGGCAGCTCAGGCAAATGCAGTCGGACCCTCAACCTTCTGCATGACACCGTCAAGTGTCGCTTGCGTGCGATGTTTCCTTCCCTCCACATTTTTACGATCTCGCTCAACCAAGACACTCTTTGATACTGCAGCCACCTTTTCAGCATACCCCTGGTCTTTGCACCGCTTGGCATACTTCTGATAATGGAAGGCAGCAATGTGGCAGCGGCAGGTTGTGTTGCTGCCACTAAACCAACCTGCCATTCCTCCACGTTTCTTTTTGGCTATGACATCTTCCCTGCAAAAATACACTAGGTGCGTATCTAAACCACTTTGCAGATCCACATGACTGACATACCTGCAGATTTCGCACCACCATCCCTTCTTCATTTGAGAGGTCCCATCACGACGGTTAAACTTGACATTTACGGAGGTGGAGAAGATTGTCTCCATGTCTCGCGTTTTTTCGACCTTCACCTCATGATGGCCGCATTCATCCTCCGTCTGTAAATGCTTATTAGTTTTGAAATGCTAACTATTAATGTAGAAGACTTGCCGTGCTCTGAACAATGACAGGATCCGTGCCACCTTCCTCAACCACCTCTTCAACTAGGCTACGGCTGCTACTCCTACTCACAACCTCCATTACTTCATCTTCATCACCATTGTCTGAGTCAGGTGTCTGAGTGCAGCGGTGTTTTGATGTGAGTTGTAAGTCATCAACTCCAACTTCAACTGTTCGTTTTTTATTGGATCTTGATGACGCAGACGCAGAAAACTGTGCCTCAAGGAGTCTCTGAGAGGGAATAGGCTTGCGCAACGATTTGCATGGCATGGCTGACATGTCTAGTGAAGGAATGAACCTAGAAGTGAGTCGTTGTTTTTATTCTGAAAATAGTGATTAATTACCAACCACTACTAGTACACCTGTCGGAGTTAGGCGTGCTAGCGTCCTGCTTAATGTTTTGAGCCTTTGCTATCTTAAATTAGTACCACATCAGAGATGGCTGTCACTCATGATGTGCTGGAGGCTATGTATACTGTTCTCTTTTCTACTAAACATTCCTTTCCTAGCGCATGTGTCCATGACCGGTCTTGGGTGGTCCTCTGTTTTTTCAAAATTATCAGGACCGAGACTGGACCAAAGACAGGACCGCAAAAGACTGTTTTGTGGTCCTGTCTCCAACCAGTCCTACTCCGGTCTTTGACTGGTCCCAGACCGGTCCGGGACAGGACTCTGCACCACTAAAAACAGCCGATTATCTCCACGAACACGTGTGGTGGAAGAACCTTGCTGATGATACTAAAACTTTTTGCTATGCGTGCAAAACCTGTAAAAGAAGTAAACCCTCTAATCAGAAACCATACGGGCTGCTCCACTCACCGGATCTACCACGTCACCCTTGGGAATCAATTGGAATTGATTTTGTAGGTCCATTGCCTGAATCAGAAAACCGAGACTCTTCATTTGACTCGATTACCATGATAATCGACCTGCTAACATTGTTAGTCCATTTGGTACCAAGCCACACAAATTATACCACAAAGCAAGTTGCGGAATTAGTATTTGCAGAAGTATACAAGCACCATGGATTACCGAGACGAATAGTAAGCAATCGGGACAAATACTTCACGAGTATTTTCTGGGAAAAGCTTCATGAGCTTATCGGGACTAAACTATCATTGTCCAGTGCTTACCATCCCCAATCAGACGGTTCTACTGAGCGTGCCATCAGAACCGTCGAACAGATGTTATGTCAATGCATCAACCCAGATCAGCAAGACTGGGTACAACGGCTGCCTGCAATTGAATTTGCCATCAATAGTGCACGGTCCGAGGCAATGGGATACTCACCATTCTTCCTGAATACAGGACGGCTGCCTTGTGCCATGAAATGGAATAACAGTGCTGAATATGCCAGCGTGCGAGTATTTGCACAAAGAGTCAAGATGGCACTGATGCAAGCCCATGATTCCCTAATTGCTGCACGAGTAAAGAGTACCTTCAACACAAACCAGCGACGACAAGAAGTCCCATTTAAAGCTGGGGACTATGTGTATATATCTACTCAAAACATCAGTATACCAAAAGGACTGGCACGGAAATTGGCACCTAAATATATCGGCCCTTATCGTATACTCAGGGACTTCAAGAATGGATCCTTTCAGGTTGCGCTACCCACCGACTTGAAACAACACGGAATTCACAATGTATTTCATGCAGCACTTTTGCGGATCCATCATGCAAGTGAAGACCTGCTGTTTCCTGCTCGCTCCGATGCTGTAATATTCGGCACCTCTGGAAACCAAGAATGGATGGTTGACTGGATTATATCTCATGCAGGAACCAGACAGGATGCCGTGTTTAAAATTCTGGGAACCAACAGCAGCATAGCTTGGCTCCCCTACCATCAGATATCACACATTAGTGCCTTGACCGAGTACCTGGAGGCACTAGGGTTGTCAAACGTTAGTGCCCTCCCCGAAGGACCAGGGAACCCACCTGACGACGCTCAAATCTTTTCCGGTGTTATATCCGTCTCCTTATATAACGCCAGCACCTGACGACGCTCAAATCTTTTCCGGTGTTATATCCGTCTCCTTATATAACGCCAGCATCACAAGGACCCCCCAACTAACCGACAAGTATCATTGCACCACCCCTACCGAACTCTTTCTTGCCACCTGTGATTTAATGGATGACATGGTGGACTACGGCGATGGAGACATCACTGTCGAAGACGATTCAGTTATACCAGACGAAGGGAATGAAGGTCCCGCACCTTTTCACGATGGATCTGTAGGCGATCTCTCTGAGCTCACCCACCTTTCCCTATCTTCCCGAATTTCGACCCCCATTTCCACAGCAACGGGAATTGGTTCCACCACCGCCATAAACCCAGCCACATTGGCTTTGCATCAGGTCCCCGTGTCATTGCCCAATGGTGCTGTACAATTCGGTCGGTTCCATATATCCCTACCTCAACCTTGTCCCAAAATTCCCTTTGTTTTCTTACGCAAGCCCTTCAACTACGAGATCTGCGATCGAACCACAGGACGACTGTGGAGCTTCTCCGCCGCACAACTCAAGCATTTCTTCACTTTCGACGACGACTGCCGTCGCGATCCGTCTCGATCTGGGTCTGTCCCAGGAGGGTTCGAACAGTGGGCCGCTGCTTTCAATGCCTTCGACCTGGAATGGAAGTTTAGCGTGCAGGACTCGAGCGGCAAATGGATCGCCGTCGGACCTAAAATCCCGAAGCACATCTGGAACGTGGAATATCCCACTCCTGACGAAATCACTTATCTCCCTCGACTCCGTGACTTATTCGGAAAGACCCGAAAAGGAGAATTGGATATGGACAACGTAGAAGTGTCCCAGAGGGCTGTCTTTCGAGCAGCTAGCGATAGAATGCAGACAAATCACAACTCACCCTATCCTTCGTCCCGATTCGACCGGTCCATTGCGCGAAATGGGCGCCGAGGAAGCGAACGCGCGCGAGGACGCAGCCATCATGCTGGGGACATTTTGATCGAGTGAGCGACTCATGTGAGTGCGCTGGAGGGCGGGTGTGACGGATGCTGGAACGTCTTGCCACTTTAGGACCGGACACGGGAATGTCCGGCTGATGTAAGCCCCTACTATATAATATGTAGATAGCTGGATGAGGAAGCGACAGTTTTTATTCCGGTGATACCACATACGAGTGAACGTTTCGTGTAGCGCGACTGCTAGACGAGCCTCGCGTTACAAATTACCGAACATGGAATTCGTACTGTCAAAGCATCATTCGGCCGCAAAGCGACATGCCACATCTCTATCCTAATATAAGTAGTACAATTTTCGTTACCGAGTCAACAAAAATCCAAAAATATTTGCAGACCCTTGGCGACACCAGGCGGAAACTTGAACGCCGTCAACTTATCCCCAAACGTGCGCACGATCATCCCTATACACTCTTTCAACCCGTCGCTCATCTCAGACAAGATCGCATTTGCCCGTGCGCGTTCTGCCTCCACCGCTTGCTCGCGCTTGGTCCGCAGCTCCAGTTTTGGGGGAAGACTGAGAGACGGACGAGCGGGAGGTGCTGAAATCTCACCCCGCCACTGGTCCACTTCCCCAAGAAACCGGACCATGGCCTCGAGGATCTTGGGTATATCCCTCTGCACGACCCCGTATTGGTCTTCGGCCAACGAAGCACACACATAGTGTCCTAGCACTACCACGCACGCGTCAATGACACTACCCCCAAACGACACCGGACGAACGCCGCATCAAATTAAAACACATACTTTTTTTTTGGAAAAACCCCGGAAAACCCCAAAATAATCCATACATCCCAATTCGGCAACCCGTTCTCGACCGCCTTGTGTACCCTCTCGCGGGTCCACCAATCGTCAAACGTCTTCGCGCCAGTTTCAACCACCCCGGACATCCCTCCTGCTTTACCCACGTCATCGAGCGGACCACGATCATTCTCTTCTTGCTTCAACCCAACCAGCCAGAACGGAAGGAGTCCACCGCCAGCAGCAGCCACCACACCAGGAGGCGCCCCTCATCCGTTTCTACCCGTTGTCGCACACCCATGAAGAATCTCCGAACCCGTCTGCACCGTCCCGCGCTCCCTCAAAACGCTCCTAACAGCTCAGGCACTTTGGAACGGCATCGCCCACCTCCGCTGCGCCCTCTTCGACCGCCTGCGCCAGCGTCCGCCCGAGGCGAGATAGTCGGCAGCAGTTTGAACAGAACGGGTCGCGTTGCGTTGTCGTCATCCTTGCCGTTCCCTGTCCCTGCCTGAGCTTTGTTTCGGGGTCTGGCTTTGACTTTGACTTTGACTTTGAACACGGCCAGGGGCGACCTGAACGCGGAAAGAAGAGTTTGGAGCTCGGATGGAGGAGGTGGCGCGGTGTGAGAGCATGTGGAAATCGCGTCTCAGGAGAGAGGAGCAGATGGAGGGTGGAATGTCGCCATAATTCCAGATAGCCAACAGTCACACTGGAAGGGGCCGAATGGTGAAGGGGAGGCGGTGGGCCCTGATACCGAGCCGCACGTTAGGATAAGCTGTTAGGGCGCTATTCCTTCGCGATGGGTCCTCGAACTCAAAGTTTCCGCCCGCGCTGGAGCTGCACAACGGAGCCAGTCGACGCGCGCATAATTTTAATCACAAAAACACATCACAAAGCAATGTTCGAAGCACAAGTACACGGTATGCGAAGGTAAAGGCAGATTCAAACTTGATTTTCGAGGTTTTCTACATCAACCATTTCCCTAACCGCTATTCGCAGTTTGCCATATCCCCTAACTATTTAAGAGACGTTTATTTGGAAAAGCCAACAAGGGACAGGTCCACCACGGGGGGAGATCGAATGGGCGATCCTTAACCGCGATGGTAAAGCACTAGCCACAACAATTGGCGATAAGGATCGGCCCCTGGGGTATCGGGGAGAGGAGGTATCGGTGATTCGAAATGTGGGATGCCAACCCGAAGGGATCACAGAACCGGTAGGCGAATCGGGACTACGCCCCACCTGCCGGGCATTTTTCGAGCCTAACGCGTTTGCGTATTTTTTGTATCCTAACGACAGATGTGCATTGAATACCATGTATACAGGACAGTTTCGGTTTACTGGATATTTACGATGCCATTGTTGGTAGATTTGATTTTTTTTTTTTTTTTTTTATTGAGGTTGCTTTGAGACGATGAATCGAGTTGGGTTGGCATTTCACTCTCCTTGTCGCGCTGCTTACATAAGAGCTTCTAAATGGTTGACATTATTTGTTTGCATCTCGACCTTTGACCGATGGAAGGCCGAAAAGGCGCCGCCTAGTCAATCTCTGTGGTGCTCAGCCTATGGCCGGACACATTAATCACACCATCGACACGGCCATTGATCCAGACAATCCTGCGCCTCTCGCTGCACCGCCGCCGGCGCAGAACATGCCCACATCAACAAAAGTGCGGAAATCCTATAACGAATTATAGGCTAATATATGGTCATGTTATGTGCGCGCTCAACTTTAATTGGATTCCAACTTATTGCAATATGTTGCAATATGTATCAGGGCTCGGACAAATCAGTACAACTTATGCATTCAGCTCACGCACACTGCTATCTGTTACTGTAGTCGTAAAAACCATGTACATGCACTGGTACTAGTGTCGTGTCCATTGTGTCAAACGGAGTGTCAAATTTGGCAGAGCCATGGAACAGTTGATTAGAAGCTAGCATATTCGAGTTCATCGTCCGAATTTTCCATAGTTTCAGGATCGACAACCGCATCAATATCACTTTCTGCATCGTCCACTGCTTCACGATCCGATCCTAGTAAGTCATCAGACTCAACTTCGTCTTCGGCCTCTAGGGCCGGGGAAGCTCAACATCGTCAGCGTTAGCGTCAAACTGTCCAACTGTATCGTTGGGACTTGAGCATTTTCCTTGCCGACATCCATAAGTTCCTCTGCCATATGAATATCCTCCAACTCCTCCGGCCAACGATCATTGGAGAATTTGCGAATAGCGGTTTGAAAGGACTTGTGACCGACACCTCCACCTCGAAAACGCATGAACATATCGCGATCAACGAATCTACAGGTGTAGGTCACTCTAATAGTACACACAGCTGCATTACACTCACATGTTTACGTAGAACATGTTCCAGTCTTGATCTTTCTCTACTGGGAGTCGACAGATTGATGGGTCTGGGAGAAGTTCATCCGTGCGACCAAGCTCAAAGCATGGAATAAGATGTACGGCACGGAGAATAAGCGTTGGGTTGAGAAAACCAAACACCGCATCATCTGTGTGTGGCACAAACCCCACCTTGGGCAGAAGGCGAGATTTCCAACCTTCATGATAGTTACTAGCAGTGTCACGCCCAAGCCATCGTACCCATGAAAATTCAATCAGTTGGGGATCTGATGAGCGTGACTGCGCTCCAGTGTAAATGACATTGGCATGAAAGATCCGGAGGATCCTTCCATACCAATAAGGATGAGGGTCGGTATTGGCTTCATTTTCGCAACCTAGTACCATAAAATCGGCGGTTGTATGTGGATTGAGTGAGTCTTGGTCTCGGCGCATGTCGTATGTTGTATAGTTGACTCGAAGTACTTTGTGTTGGTAGACTACACCCCCAAGAATTATGACTTGATTTCGCTGATCTGATGAATATTCACGTTCATCGCCATCATATTCTAGCCCAAGGAGCCGAGTTAGGAAATGATTTTCCAATCTTTGAAGAAAATTCTACTCAAGTTTGCGATTAGTTCAAGGTATCAAGGCAAAATCTGTCCATCCTCACCTTGAGAGCAGGGTCATGTCGGTTTTTTCCGAAGCCAAACAGTGAGGTTGACTTTGTGATTTGTCTCAAGTGACATGTGATGATGAGCTTCAGGTGCCGTAAATGGGAGATGTTTTGTCGTCGTCAGGTGGAAGACTGCCAGTGGCATATTGAGATTCAACATTTTCTTCTAGAGCAACCCTCAGCATCTGACGCTCCCTGATCTTCCGCAAAATCCGTTCTCGCTGATTCTGCTTTGCTATTCCATGAGTGAAATTGCATTTTGATGCCCGTTTGTAGTGGCGTTTGACCCGTTGATGTTCTGCTTCGCCCTGTGAACTGGAGATCATTAAGGGCAACGAAATAGTTTTAATTTCTTACAGTCTGGGTTGAGAATCCATCAGAAGGTCCAAATCGTCGAATCGCATCAGCAATATGGCCAAGCGCATGGAGCTTATATGTTTCCATGTTGAAGGTCACAAGTTTTCGCTTTGACGATGCCATATCAGATGTTTTTGGAAGGCGCCGCCGCCGTGATCGAGCACCATCATCTGGTGGTAAACTATATGTTTTGATTTGTGAACAAACATCCAATTCAAAGTGTCGAATTGCCATTCCCAGTCGAACAGTAGAGTATTCAAGTGACTTGATAGTTGTCTCTGTATGAAGCTGCAACTTGGCCAGCGCATGCCACGTAGCAAGTTCGAAAAGCAGCTCACGGACAATCTTGTCATACTGGGAATCTAATAAACCTTCAAATACAGGTATAGCACACTAGAAACGTTTATGAGATCATAGAATCATGCCCAATAAACAAAATACCTGAAGCAAATCCTCAAAGTCACGTCCCGCCAATTTTTTCATCGCAGATGCATTTGAGTGGAAGCGTCGTATTGTTCCACGCCCAAAAGGAGAGATTGTTCGATACCTGTCTTGTGATAAGCAATTAAAATTGATAATCAAATGAATACTACACCTTTTATTCAAGATTTGGATGGCATCGTTACCTTGTTCATGGAGAATCCTCATCAGATGCTTGAAAATTGCCTTCCAAACACCTAGCTCAAACTCATGGAGGAGGTCTGGCACAAACATGGAGAAAAAATCGAAGCCGTGCTTCGATAAACGATAAGAGAATGCGTTCTGTTGACAGGTCAGTTGTTTTAACAGTATCAATTTAAGGGATTGCGTACGTAAATTGGTACTAGTGACTGGGGACCCAGAAGATTTTCAATTTGTTGACCGTTTAGCAAGCCGCCGCTGAGATATATATATCTACGAGCAATCCTGATTTTCTGTTGGTAGATCTCATCGTCAACACGATGATTATCTCTATGTGTGTCACCGTCTTGGGATGTACCAAGCCATCGCACATCTTTCTTCAGCACAAGACAGGTTGGACAGGGATGTTTGCCCAGTTGTTTGATGCAAGCAAGTAAGACTCTATGAATCATGTCATTGCCCAGGTATTTATTAAATAAGTGATGACTTACTTCTCAGGGTAATCTGCAGAATATGTGAAACAACGAGGGAAGACTCGACGAATGATACTGTCATTGAATTCAATCAATATTCCTTCCGTGTATGCTTGGAGAAATTTGTCATCCAAGATGATTGTCCATACTTCATGCATTAGTTCCCGACGCAGATGAGCTAGGACATGGGACGTTGCAGGCTTTTGGAATTGCGCAACGCAAAATTCCTGGATTTTATCAGATAGCTGACAGAGACAACTTAGCGCTCGGAATCAGAATATACATGAATGACGAACCTTTGGAATGTAGGCAATATGGTGAGCTGCAAAAGCCCCTGGCTTGCACCTGACATATTTTGATTGATTTCCTAGGAACATATAATATTGGCCACAATGACGCTGTCCTGAAATTGGCAAGTTGTGTCGAATCAGACCATAACATTATAGAAGCAATGACAATTTCATGCTCGGGCGTCCCATGCTTCTTTGAAGATGATCATGCTGGCTCAGAAATTCATCGGAGTCATAGAGTTCTGAGTACAGCCGTTCCAGTAGGTCAGGGTCACTGTCATTGTATCGCCAGTACGCTTGAATGGTTGGAGATGGAAATCTGTAGGCATTGCATCCTCCAAAGCTGCCTTGATATTTTCCGATGGATGGCGATAGTAAAGCGACTCCACACAAAAATGGGTACAACAGACATGGATCCATTCTTGACGCGCTCAAAAGGTACTGGAATATTTACTGTGGTTTGTACCATCCATCGTCTGCCTGGAATAGACTCAGCTAAAGCTTTGTCTTTTATCTTATCTAACGTTGGCAGTTCTCGAGCCGCGCTGAAATTTGCG
>JAEBUS010000133.1:0-70256 GCA_023014475.1 Amanita pallidorosea | reverse complement strand
TGAGAGCGCGCTGATTTTGCAGTGGCGGAGATTCATAACATCGTGCGCGCTGCACACTTAATAGGTATTCCAGGATCAAGTAGTATGCATTGGTAGTAATGGAGAATTCCGAAAGTCAAAATACTGTCCGAAGTGTCATGTCTCAAAGTCAAAGTGGAGTACGTTATGGCATAGGAAGTGGGAGTACAAGCAAGTGCGACGCGGAAAGTCAAACTCTTGAAAGTAGAGGATGACGTTTTCCTGAAGTATGCACACGTTGCTCGTCCTGTGCCTGCCGCTCATCCGTCATTAGGTGCCTCACGCAACAATCGAAGAAGATATATATATATATTCCTTGAGGGTAGGACAATGTTCAGAAGAAATCGCCGTTTGATAGTCGCCGTCTGCTTGCCATCTGGGTGCGCGTGTACCCGGAAATAACATATTGGTGGGATGACGCATTGGTCCCAAAGCTGCTGTCCTGAGATATTTCAGGGCCATCTCACGCGACGTGAGAATTGGATCCCAACCCTGAAAGTGAAATGTTCCGCCCTGTGCGGTTTCTTCACGAAAGCAGTCAGCAGCAACGTGACCCAGCCATCGCGGGCGCGTTTGGATTCGGCAGAAGGCATACAAGTTCTCTCTCTCTCTCTCGTAGTCTGAAGACAACATAATCTACCCGATCGTCATCTTGCTGTCCATTCTGTGTGGCTCGCCATGGTATACAGTACACCTTGGCGTTGTTTGAGATCACCACGCTATTGATGAGAGGGGTCATAGAATTGAACTCAAATGTGAAAACGTCAGCGGCCTTACCATGTATGTACTGTACCCAGTTGGTTCCGTGTTATCTTGCTTTTACATTTGCTAGACATCCCAAGCCAAAATTCAACTGATCCCACGATCGAAGGATCTGGCCAACCTTGTTCACGTTATGAACGATGATGAATCCTTCGCCCGTTGAGCACACAGAAGCTATTGGATAGTAGTGTATGTCAAGGTCCGTCTTGTATTGTTCGTCGGAAGCGGTTCATATGATAAGCGATTGCATATGAGAAATCAGAAGAACATCAGAAATAAAGTATCTTCTACTGCGGTGATCGCAAAAGTAACCGGAATCTTTGTCCCCACAGCGCCCCTGAATGATAAGAGGGCTCATGGGAAAATGCTCAAGAGATGACCTATATCTATGGTCGGATTGATTATCCTGGTGGACACACTTCATTCAAAGACCCTAGATAACAGCGTCGACAAACTCATAGACTGCAAAGGCAACAATGTCAACAACACCTCAAATAATCAGCAACTTAAGCCACAGGAACATAGTTTTCGTACGTAATAAGCCTTTAGTAATCTCTCTACATTGAAATCTCGGCTCGCATTCCGCAGAATGTTATTGGTAAGAGCAAGTCTGAAGTCAGAAGCAAATCTTATCGTCTCGCAGTCAGTGGCCTGACACTCCAGGTACGTCACGTGGAATGTATTCCGATACCTCAGTTCCATGTCATCGAATTGCAGGTCTACGATTTCTTCCTGACCCTAGAGCTGGAATATGAGTACATCTGGAAATTCAAATTCAATGCGATTAAATTTCTGTATCTTTTTACCAAGTATTTGCCGTTCATTGACGTGCCGCTTCTCGTATGTGCGTGGCTTCGTGTAAAAATCACAAGTGGAAATAGTGATTGAGATGTGAAGTGGGTCGCGCAAATTGGACGGTGAAGCAATGCCACGTCCTCAACACAATTGTTGGGTGTAAGATCCCATATGTACTCGAAAGCAGATCAATTCATAATGACTTGAGTCTTAGGTTCATTCGCTCTTGGATCGACTTCCTCTCAAGGTAGGGTAAGAAACGCAGGGCTTTTCAGAGATACCTGACATCAAGTAAACAAGTCTTGCTCACATGGAGAACATTGGTATTGTGGGGTCGGCCGCGATGGCTAACGTATTTTCTCGTCACCCTTGGAGCCTTTATGTGCTTCTATGGATTCGCGAATCTTAAAGGTGGATTACAATCTGTAAAGTGTAATTCCAACCATTTCTCCACACGATCTAGTCCTGCATGAAAACGAGGCACAGTTATACACACAGAACTTATGTACTCTCCGGGGGGATGTACGACAATGGTCAGTATCGGGTTTCAGAGTTCAAAATTTTGGATCAACTGGATGTTGTATCTGGTGTACGACACCAGTAAGTCAGATCTTAGTAGACTTTCAAGCGATTTGACTCAGTGACGCAAATTAGTTCTTTGTATCCTACTCGTGGTTAAATTAGTGATCGGGATGAGGGAAGGACGGGTGTCACATCCCATCTACATCATGTACCGAGACGGTGAGCTACACATTACTTGGTTCTTTCACTCGACCTCACTGTTTCTGCCAAGGCATCACATATTATGTTTATACTTTTGGTGGGCCATTTCATGCCATTGTTCCATGGATGACATTTACAATAGGCGTAGTTCTGTCGATCGGTTTTATCATTTGGCTTGTAGTATCGCATGTATGTTTTTATCAAAAACTCTTGCCAAAGATTCAAAGAATGCTTGTTGAAAGGAAGACGGTCTCGTGCCGGTGTCTATGTACGTCAACCTCGTTCTAACTACATATGTTTTCTGATGAAGTTCTATAGCATTACCCGCATCATTCACCCTCTGCTGTCGACACGAGTAGTGGTGCGTGCTCGAGAACAAGCGAGTTTCAATCCTTTTCCCTCAATTGTAATAGTCGCACCCGACAATTGAGGCAGTGTTAGTCGCTGCCGGGAGGTACGCATGTCTAAATATCTTGTATGAACATACAAATGGGATCGTTCTCCTTAGATTGTCATGTTGGTTGGATGGGAAGTTATTCGTATATATTTGTGAACTCGACACAAGTTGTCAATTGCCCTAGCGCCTGTCGCAATAAGTTTGCGCAACCGTTGGATGCAGTTTATTATTTAAATAATCAAAATAGAAAAGAGTCGACTTTGGACGAAACCTGGGGATCGTAAGAAATGAACCTAACCTCAGTACTCAGTTTCCGATCGTGCGATTGTAGTACTAGTACGTATTCAACAGGCGGTATTCCTGATGTTCCAGGCTTCCTACAACGTTCGTCAGCTTTTTCATTTAGCCATGTTGGCATGGGGATCGATTGCCCTGAGCGATGTATTGGCCCGAGGTATGTTAGTTTATCATGGATGAGCGTGATTGACTCACAGTGGCTGCCGCCCTCCTACCATCATCTATCCTGGGTCGCCGGCGCCTTCGGAAACTTGCCAGTGCGGTCACGCACCATTCACTCTAGCTCCCCGTACCCTCCGAAGTGCCCACCAACCGTCCGCGTGCGGATGCAGATCAGCCAATCCAGCGCCCAGCCAACGCTTCTGTGTCACTTCCTGCGGTCCGAGGGGCTGACAGATCCAGGCTAAAAATGGCAGGCAATGAGCCTTGCTGTGAAATCTAGCTGCCACGCATGATCAAAATGTGAGGATTCGTTTGGCGCTGCACTGGCGCATATCACATGTCACATGTCACACGTGACGACCAGCCTGGATTTCGACTATGTCTAAGACTAAAACTTGTTTCCTTGCTCATGGCGACCACAACCGCTCATAGCACAGTCATTGAACATGTGAGCCATGCAAAGGACGACATCTTCCCGATCAAAGAACATTTACATCCTCATATCTCAACGGCTCTCCCATCCAACCCCCATTTACCAGCCAATATCCCAGAATCAGCTAGAAATTTTTTCGCCTCCGTATCAAGTCCTGCTGAAATTTTGTCCTCGAAGCTCGTCTCTAGAATCCAAGGAATTGATGTTATCGAAGGGGGATACAACTATGTATACATTCTTAACCTTGACACAGGTAATCCTGTTCGGCCCTTCCCCTTTGTCCTGCGCTTCCCAATCGACCCAAATACCATCTCGCGATCGCAGACCTCCACTTCTGTCGGCTGTATGTTATACTGTCAGCGGCACACCGATCTCAACATACCTACTCCGGCCATCTACGCTTATAGCTGCGCCCATGGATCTGAATTCATAGCCATGGAGTATATCGACGGAGATTGTTTGAGTGAAGTGTGGATGGATCTCCCAGAGGAAGAAAAACATAATATGGCCAGCCAAGTTGCAGAGATAATGCGTACGATGAGGACAAAAACGGCCTTTAACATGATCGGCGGAATCAGCCCAGATGGCTCTGCATGTCCCCTTGTTGATGGTGTAAATGTTGATAGTGGTAGGGTAAGTTTCACCTGGAGTGATTCCACAGAACCTGAATGCCATATAGGGAGTTGTTGACAGTCTCGGTCTTTATAACATTGGACCGTTAGTTCTTCGACGACTACCTGCAATATATGCTCACATCTCACACAGGTATGGCTCTGTGCAAGAATACGTTCGGTCTATCTTTGACCGTGATTTCCACTACATGGATCAAATGTTGCACAAGGACACGCTCTCAGCTCACGAAACAGAAATCAGAAGGGAGATCAGTGATTGGCTTGTCAACTTGACGCCCGAGGATGCATTCAAGCGCGTGAAGAGCAAGAGGGATGGTTTTATAGCACATCCATATATTTGCGAGGTCCCCTTCGTGTTGCGCCACGGTGATCTGCATGGGCGGAACGTCATAGTGAGGTATGTTTGGCTTTCTCTCTAATGTTAATCCCGCCAGATAAACCAACATTTAGCCATTCTTCTCCCCATCGTATACTTGCGATCCTCGACTGGGACTTTGGTGGTTCTCAGGCGCTCCAGTGGGCTGATAGAGGTTTCGAGGTCTGTTGGCCGGACCTCGACGACGATGATAATGTACGTATAAAGGACGCGGAGGAGATAGATCGTTTTCAAACCTTAATTGATCAACTCGCCGGAGCACTCCCAGTCGATGTGAAGCTGAACCAACTAGTGGAATCCACGAAGTGGTACGTCCTTAACAAGGAAGCCCTGAAACCATCTACTTGTGCTAGTACTTGTCTTGATGATTCCGGAGTCGATATTGTGGGTAGTGTTCTTGATGACGCTGATGTATGAGTCTTGTGTACGCGTAATTGATACCTCATGGTGGAAGTGGTGCATTACGCATTCAAATTGTCTTCGAAACACATTGATTCCAGGCAGAACCAGGCATCTTACACACTTAGCTGTTCCAAGGCCGACTCATGTGACGAGGACTCGGTGTTTTGTCGAATTCACCTCTTTTTTTTTTTTGGCTGCGTGTAATGCATGGCTTTCCCATCGCACCAAGCATATAAGGGCGCCTTTCTCTTCATTGTCTTTCCCACAATTTTCTTTCGCCCCATCTTCCCCTGTCTTGTGTTATCTCGGCGGAAGATCGCGAATATAGAAAGTACCTGTCACACATACAGGTGATGCCCGCCAGGCATGAAGCCCACTGGTGCGGCTGGTGGCTCTTGTCGCCAGCTGCTAAATCTGTCACTGGAAATCGAACATTTAGCGCACATGAGGTTGTTAGCGAGTAGTTAAGGGATAATGCGTGGACTTGTGACCAGAGTGTGACACATTTGATCAACTTTGCCCCACCAGCACTACTGGATAACAAAAGCAAGCTTCCCAACACGTGTCAGAGGCAGCAGCCCGAATTTTCATGCGGTGAACATGAGCAAAAATGACTGAAGACGGAAGAACCGCTACTCAGAGTTTACACCTTGTCTTACCAGAATAGTCCTAGCCTGGCCGCAAGCACCGCATTGCATTCTTCATTCTTCCTCTTTCAAGCCATCTGCAAATTTCGCTCCTCTACAATATAACATCTTCCAGATTGAACAACATGACAAGGTGTGCTTCGGAGTTGTACATCTCGTGGGATAGATAGGTTGAACAAATAATGGTTGCAGCGATGATGTTCCGAAGGACAGGTGAATCGTCTAATGACCTATGATGGATCAATGTATGCTCATTATAGCATCTAGCAGGATCGATTCACTTTGGGAAGGCCAAGAATCTGATGATGAGGACGAAGAGGAGACGATCCTGCGCCTGAAGTAAGTAACGATTCTTGTGTATGGGTCCACCTCCCTGAATGTCATGCTAGTGCTGTAGAAGAGCTTCGGAACGGCATCATTAAAACAAATCAGAACAAGATGAACGAGTACACTATCCTCCTTGTCGGTAAAGAGTGACAGTTTACGCCTTATTTAAGAAATTTCCAACTTTCCATAGGTGAAACTGGGACGGGAAAAACGACTTTCTTATCCTTGATTGCAAATATTCTGGCTGGGTACGGCCCCAAAGAATACGTCGCTATCCACGACGAAAGCAACGAAGCAGGCGGAGCCAGAAATCAGAGCCAGACCAATTCGGCCAAGGTTTATGAATTTACAAGTAACAACGGCGTCAAGTTGCGAGTAGTCGACACGCCGGGGCTCGTGGACACGCGTGGCATCGCGCAAGACGAAATCCACAAGGCCAGCATCGCTCAAGCCATCAAAGATAACATCTCCTCCGTCAACGCTGTGCTAATACTCGCCAACGGCACTGTAGAACGCCTCGGCGCCGCCACGGATTATGCGCTTTCAACTCTTTCCTCCATATTTCCTCGTACACTGGCCGACAATATCGGAATTTTGTTTACCAACGTTGCGAGTCCGCTTTCATGGAATTTTGATCGGGATTCGTTACCCGACGGTCTGAGAGGTACTAAAAACAACCAATTCTTGCTCGATAATCCCTTGGCAATGTGGAAGAAACTTAACATATTGCGCGTTCAAAGGAAGACCGGTAAAAGGGTACTGGCAGAGTTGGAGAGCGCGGTGAACGAAGGCCATACTAAAGCTCTTCGAGAGTTCGCTCTCCTATTCGATTGGCTTGATACACTTACGCCACAACCAACAAGAGATATCACGAGTCTCTACGAACAATCGCAGGAGATAGATCGTAGCATTGCTAATGCGTTATCTCGCGCGTCACAGTTAGGAGAGAAAAAGATGAAACTTACAGAAATCAAGCAATCCGTCGAGGGTAGTAAAATGGTACGCCCCACGATTGGAATCTTCGCATCCGAGTTCATCTGTGCTAATCCATTCGTAGACCATGGAACAATACGAGAATTACAAAAATGTGACTACGAAGAAGGTCTGGGAGCAAGTCGAAACACAGAGGTCCAACGTCATATGCTACTTTCCTTGGTGTTACGGCAACTGCCACATCGGATGTGAACCATCGCATCTTTTTGATTCAGTCACTATTTTCCTAATTTCCCGCTTTTTGGTTTCCATGGCGCCCTGCCCGAAATGTGCACATCCTCTCCTTCTTCATCGTAGTCCTCGATGGCTTTGGGAACAACGGGACGCTGTGGATGTGGTGGTCGATGAGGATGCGAAACAGAAATTTGACGAAGCTAAACAACGGAATGACGAACAGCGAGGGACCATGGACGATCTCGACGACGACATTGCCCGGCTCGATCGCGAGATAGAGGAGGCTCTGGCATCTATTGGACGACTGACCGAGTCTTACGCTAGTTTATCGCTGATGGGAAGTTTCGCTGGACAAGTCAGAAAGTCCCTCCGGCTTTTGGAGGTGAATCTGGAAGCGATGCGGAATAACAAGGCCGACGCGAGGTCGGTCGAGTTGGTCGAGCAAAGCCTGGAGACTATGAAACGGAAGTTGAGAATGGTGGAGGAAGCGAGTGAGAAGGCTGGAATGAACGTGGGTCGGATGAGGAAAATCAAGAAGAAGGCAGGCGAGTTCGTGAATTCATCTTTGGCCAATGTTGACACCGACTTTGTGAACGGAAACTTACTTAGTCTTACGTGGGTGGTTTTTTATCTCTGTCATCGATAATTGATTGACATACTTGAAGGTTATGAACTGGTTAGTTTTATAAGTGGTGTCTGACCTTGGGAGTGGTTATCCAATAACATTGACACACTTGCCATGTCAAACGTGACTGTTTCCAGATGACTACGAGGCTCGCCAAAAGGAGAAGCGTGTGAGAAAAAAGCTTTGTGAATCGGTTTTCTCAATTGCCAGCAGATACGCATAAAATAAAAAAAAGCCAAGAAAGCATTAAGTAAAACAGCGACAACCCTTACACGTCACACCCGCAAGGCCAACCTCTCTATCGTATCCAACTCATCCTCAACCCTCATCGCGGCCTCCAAGTCCGTCAAGACGGAAAAAGTGCCCGACTCTGGGAGACCTCTACACTTGAAATCCATCGACGTATCCCCTCCTCCTCCTCCTCTCCCTCCTCCTCCTTCGGCCGAGTCGTTCCCACAACAGATAGAAGGCGAATCCGGCGTGCCGCGGTCCTCCTCTGACAGGCCAGCGCCGGTCCTCCTCCAGCCTCTCAAGCTCGAATTCGACGTCTTTTTCTGCATCGTTAGCATCTGCTTGTTCAGCCTCTCCAGTTTTTCAGAGAGCGAGAGCGAGAACGACGCGGACGGGGGAGTCGCCGTCGTCGTCGACGTCGTCCTCCCCGCGGCGCTGCCTGGTGGCGGAGGGATGGAGGGCGAGGGCGAGGACGGGAGGGAGGTCGACGGCGCGTTGCGCGATGATCCCTGTCCGTAAAAGTCCTCGGAGAAGGTGTTGTTGTTGCTGCTGCTGGAAAAAAGGGTGATGGTGCTCTCTGAGAAGGAGCGGAGTCTGTTGGTGGTGAAAGTGGGAGCGTTGTGAGAGTTGCGGCCATGGCTCCCGTAGCCAATGCTAGGATCTGCGTCGCTAATGGCGCTGTTGCTGTCACTGTCAGCGTGGTGTTGAGCGGCGGACCGTGAGGCTAACGGTGGCGGCAGCGGCGGCGTCGCTTGGAAGTTGTAGGCTGGCGGTGTAGTACCTTGGCGGCGGCCATCCGGCGGACACGAAGACGTCGAGGCGGCGCGTAACAAGCCTTTGCGGAGGAACGGCATGGCAGTGACACTGTGGTTGGACTCCTGGAGCTGCTGGTGGTCGTGGTAGTAGGAGAGGGAGGACGAGATGTCAACCTCCCCAGCCAGCGCTGGGATCCGGTTATTAACGTTTGGCACGTTCACGCAGGTGGCTGACCCGTCGTCGTCGTTATTATCGTCAAAATCGATCTTTTCCAGCGTCGACTGGTCTGGATCCGAATCGGGTTTTGGACCACGATTTGGACGGGGACGGATCCACTGGAGGAGGAGGTAAGCCAGGAAAATAACGACGATGAGGACTAAGGGGCCGGCGATGCATAGTGTGAGGGCTAGGACGCCTCCGTCGGAGATGTCGTCGCAGTAGGTGGTGGAGTTGGATGGGACTCCATCATTTGAAGTCAGTGGGTAGGAACCTACGAGTACGATATGTTGAAGTATTGGGTAATAAATAGGGGGACTTACTGCAGGATGTGGTGGTTGGAAGGGGCGAACGTGCAGCGAGGGGCATAATGGGTGGATGGACGGTGGACGGTCATGTTGGGCGAGTGATATGCGGATGGATGGAGCGCTTATTTGAGATTGGCGGTCTGAGAATCGTCTTGGCAGCCATGGCGTGTTCACTCACTCCAATACTGAAGCTGAAGAACTCAAATGTAATTGGTAATTACTGAACGTTGGGCGTCGTCAAGTTGACTGGAACCGCCTTGTCCACCATCGTCATATACAACTCAGAGATCCTCCGACTCTCGCCTGATTGCGTGTTCATTCTATAGTGACCAGACATACATCAGTCGACATCTAGTCAATTGCGTGTACAAATCTTACTTTGCACTGAACACGACGTGGCTCTTTCGCTGTGCAGGGGCTGCACGGACTCTGAATTTGAGCGATCGGGTGACGACATAACTTCCAGCCACCGTCGCCTGCGTCGTCGTCGACGTCCCCTCCTCCTCGTCTACCTCGCCATCCACAACATGCTTCCAGTCTACCGTCTCACCGACCACCGCAAAATGGCGGTTGGCAAAGTGTTCACGGAAATCGCTGGTGGATATGGGTTTGTGGTTGAGAACGATGTGAGGATGATCTGTAAAGAGATCTCGAAGCTCTGCGCTTAGATCGGAGCCTTCAGGGGCGCTGTGGATCTTTTCGATGCGTCTTTGGAACCAGCTACCGGGAGACTTGTCTTCTGCTTGCATGGTAATATTTGTGGTGGTGGAGGACGGCCAAAGGTAGTAGAGTGTTGCAAAGGCGCCAATTGCGGCCAGACGAAGGTAATCAGACAAATGCATTCGCATGGGTTCTTATCTTAGACATTCTTATCTAATCCTTCTGGAAAGGGGGACTTGGGTACAGCCACACCTGGAGGTCCAACAGAAACACAGAGATCGGACACCACTCCGTTCTCAATATCTTTTACCCAGCCATGGATGAAGACCGGGACACTGTTGCCGGTGGTGTAATTCTGACCATTGTTTAGGTTATTAAGAACTCTTTTTTTTTTTTTTTTTTTTTTTTCGTCCTGAGCGGGACATACCTTTCTCATAATCTCCGAAGCTGTAATCCGTCGGACAGACATTTTCACGTTCTCTTCGACCAGTGCTCGAAAGGCGGCTAGGGCATGGAAAAATGAGATTTGTCTGTCAGAGCCGGGACAAGAGACTTACGATCATGGAGCTTGGGCATGGCTGGCATCGTACTTTGACGTGCGAGTTGTTGTCGGTGAGCCACTATCTCTGGCCTGCGTGAGGTAAGAAAACGGTAAGTTGAGGCGACTAGGATAATGAACAATGGCACCGGGTCGATGTCGCAAAGAGCTCGCGAATGGGTGATATCCATGTCGAAATGGCAGCATCGGAGGGGTCGAGAGGCGGAGGCGGAGGTGGAACCATGGAGGCGGCAACGCCGCCGCATCCATAGTGTCCCATCACAATGACATGCTTGACCTTGAGTTTCTCAACAGCGTATCCAAGGACTGAGGTGCTGATATGGCTTGTGAGTGTATCGCCAAAACGACGGGTAAGAGGAACAGACGATGTGAGGTCTTCCTCGACAAACACGTTGGCGATATTGCGTGAGGTGAAAATGGTCCCCGGGTCAGTGCTGAATATGGCTTGTTCGCTTATCCTGTAGTAGAGCGGGCCTGGTCAGCATTACTAGAAAGAATGATACGACGTCGACATGAACCTGCTGTCTGAGCATAGTAACATGGCAAATGGGGGAGCTAGCGTAGTGATACGGGTCAATATTGAATATGACGTGGAGAGTTGAGGAAGACATACATTGACCCTCCCTTGCCAAGTGTTGCAGAAGATTTGGGTGACGGGTCATGTACTCTTGGTTGCCTTTAAACAAGCTTTCCAGATGACATCCGCGCGCCATGAAAGGACGGCCTAAGGAACGAATGAGCCTCATCATCAACATGGCAGACCTGGTCTAACTCAGGTTCACGCGTTCATGACCCTGGTCCGCTGTTGTGTACAAATCCACCGGTAAAAATGCAGGTTTGGACGGTCGTCTGGCTCATTGCGCTTCACGTCGTCGGCGTCTCGCTCTTTGCGCGCGGCTTCCTGCTCGCCCGTCTTGCCCTGCCCAACGTCGCCCCGCCCGTGTCTCTGCCACGCACCCACGCACGCGCCGTCGTCCTCATCATCGACGCTCTCCGCTTCGACTTTATCGCCCCTCCACCCGGCCGTCACAATGCCCTCTCCCTTCCCTCTAGACTCTCCGCAAAACACCCTGCCCGTTCTCTCATCTTCAATACCTACGCCGACCCACCCACTGCCACCCTCCAGCGCATCAAAGCCATCACCACGGGCTCCCTCCCCACCTTTATCGATATCGGCAACAACTTTGGTGCCTCCTCCGTGTCCGAAGACTCTCTCCTTGTCCAGGCCCGCCTCGCAGGAAAAAAGGTGGGCTTCATGGGCGACGACACTTGGATGGGCCTATTTCCAGACGCGTTTCACCCCAACATGACCTTTCCCTACGACTCGTTCAACGTCGAAGATCTCCACACCGTCGACCGCGGCGTCATCGCCCACCTCTTCCCGCTCCTCCACGATCCCTCGAAACCATTCGACCTCCTCATCGGCCACTTTCTGGGCGTCGACCACGTCGGGCACAGGCTCGGCCCAGACCATCCCAGCATGACCGCCAAGCTGGAGGAGATGAACTCTGTCCTCGAGCGCGTCATTGACGTCATGGACGACGACACGCTCCTCGTCGTGCTCGGCGATCATGGCATGGACCGCTCTGGCGATCATGGCGGCGACGGCGATCTCGAAACCTCGGCTGCGCTCTGGATCTACAGCAAAGGCCCTGCACTCGCCTCCCCGGACTCTGTGCCCCCGTCCACCCTGCTGCCGCTCAAGACCTTCCCGGGGAGCACCACCCTGCACCGCACCATCCAACAGATCGACATCCTGCCGACGATATCCCTGCTCCTCGGCCTCCCTATCCCATTCAACAACCTTGGCTCCCTCGTTCCCGAGATCTTTTGGCGGACCGAAGACGATAATCTGCTGCAGCGCGCTCTGGAGATGAATGCCAACCAGATTCGCGCGTTCCTAGATACCTACCGCGCCAGCGCCTCTGGGCGCGAGCTCGACGGCGCGTGGCCCGATATCCAATCTGCGTGGGACGCCCTCTCGTCTTTTTCTGGCGAAAAGCGCCTCGTCGCGCTGTACCAGTTTAACCGCCTCGCGCTCGCAGCATGTCGCGTGATGTGGGCCCAATTCAATCCTGTCCTGATGGCGTTCGGGCTGGCCGTCTTGGCCTTGGCATGGGTGGCCGCTTGCGTCGTGTATGCCGCTCCGCCCGACAAGTCCCACCTCGATATCCGTCCATGCGTCCGGTTCGCAGGTATCGGTGCCCTCTTGGGGCTCGCTACCTATTACACGGCAATGCCCTACATCCCTCTGGGCGGAACACACGCCACAGATTGGATCCTCGTCTTTTCCAGCCTTGCCTCGACCACTCCCGTCCTCGTCCCCGTCCTCACCACCCGCCTCGTCCCACCCACCCCACCGCTCTCCTCCGTCCCCGCCATTCTCGTCTCCCTTCTACACACCACTGCCCTCTTCTCCAACTCGTTCACGTTCTGGGAAGACCGCCTGGTGCCCTTCTTCCTCGCCACCCTCCTGCTCGCCAGCCATCTCTTCCCCCACGCCCTCACCGCGCCCACCCCCGCCCTCCGCAGCCGCATCTTCGCCCTCTCCGCCACGGCCCTCGTCTGCGTCCGCCTCGTCGCGGCGAGCACCGTGTGCAGGGAGGAACAGCACCCTTACTGCCACGCCACGTTTTTCGCGTCCTCGTCCCGCCCTGAGCCGCCCCTCCTCGTCCTGGTGCTCGTGCTCCCCGTTGTGGGGGGAGTCGTGCCCGCGGCGGTGCGCCGGGTGTTGGGGACGACGAGGTCGGGTGGAGGCGTCGCGCCGGTTGTGTTGAGGGGGGTTGTGATGCCGTCGTTGATTGCTGGGACGATGTTTTGGATCGTGGAGTGGGTCGATTCTGCGTATCCGTTTTTTTCTTTGGGGATAGGAGGAGGAGTGTCGTTGAGGAGCATACGGACGGGGTTGGCCCGGTTTGCGATTGGATGGCCTGTTGTCGTCGGGTTGGGGGTGTGGTACCTCTTTCCGCTGTGTCTCGACATTACCACCTCCACTACTGCCACCACCACCACCACCACCACCACTGCCGCTGCCACTGCCGCTGCCACTGCCGCTGCCACTGCCGCTGCCACTGCCGCTGCCACTGCCGCTGCCACTGCCGCTGCCACTGCTGTATCCTCCTCCTCGCCAGAGTCGAATGTGAATGTGGCGAACGGGCGGCAGGCGACCGTGTTGGGGTTTGCCAACGCGTATGGGGCGCCCTACCTATTGTTCTGGCTCCTCTTTTACTGCGTCGTGCATGCGTCGGTGCAGCTAACCGCGCAGCTCGTCTTGGCGTTTACGCTTCTTGCGATGCTGGCGTTTGTGGAGGTGGTGGATAGCGTCAGGGACTCGCGCGCGATGGAGGCCTCCTTCCGTGCCCAGCCCTCCTCATATTTAGAGACGGAGAGAAAGGCAGGAACGGAACCCACGCGCCTGCGGTTCTCCGACACCGCTCCGCTCTCGCTGCTCGCCCTTTTAGCCTTTTTCGCAACGGGGCACCAATCGACCGTCTCAAGCATCCAATGGAAATCCGCCTTTCTCCTCTCCGCCACAGTGCAGTACCCCTCTTCCCCGTTGACGGTGGTGGTTAATTCGGTAGGGCCTGTCGCGCTGGTGGCTGGGCTGGGCGCGCCGCTCGTCGCATTGTGGAATCGGGCGCCTTCAGTGGGGGCTTCCTCCTCCTCCTCCTCCTCCTCCTCAGAATCTGATGGTGATGCGGATAAGGTCAGCGCGGACGCCGTCCGAGCAGGGGTGGGTGTCATGATCTACTTTAGCGCGCTCTTGTTGGGGGCGGCGACGAGTGCGGCGGTGCTCCGCCGGCATTTGATGGTGTGGAAGGTGTTTGCGCCGCGGTTTATGGCTGCGGTGGTGCATGTTGCGGTGGTGGATGCTGCGGTGGTGGTGGGAGTGTGTGTGGGGACGCGTAGGGTGGTAAGGAGGGTGGGGAGGGTGTTTAGGGGTGCCGTTGGTGGGAGTTGATTTTTTGGATGTTGGTTTTTTAACCCATTGTAATAGACGACATGACAGATTGTGATACCAACCGATCCTAGAAAAGGGGGGGGTTACATAATCATGTCTCGAATACGAGTCGAGGCTGCGCCGTCGCTCGATTCCTTCGCTCCCTGAACATCCCATCATCTTGTACACATGGGTAACCCATCCTGCCTTCTCTTCGTTCCTACTTCTGTGGCCGCCATACCAATCGACTGGACTACTGTTCCAGAAGAATCAAAAAAGTACCTCACCGAAGGGTATAGATATGATTGGCGCAAGAAAAAATCCAAGCCTCTCCCAACGACGGTTGGAGGTCTCGCGCAAATGTTCGACGAAACAAAATTCTTCGGCTACTTTGAGCCTGGCCTTGTCACCGCTCTCATGGACATCAGCAAGTTTGGGCTCAAACGCGCACACACCGACTACGGACCGGGACCCAGGCCTGTCGGACCCCGCTTCTACATGATGGCCTACGAACGAGTCTGGTTCTTCCTCTTTGCGCCGGGAACCACTGATTGCCATATCGTGGACAGTAACCATCTTTTCACGGGAAAAGATCTCGATGAGATGAAGGCGATAGCGGAGGCGTTTGACGTCAAAATCGAGAAGAATGCTTTGCGACTAGTCATTCCGAAACTCACGGCGGTATTGGACGGATGGACTGTATCGACGGCTCAGTCCACTTTGGAAGCTACCCAATTTTCTGAAGCAATTATGACACTTCCCCTCTCTCATCCAGCACGCGCTACACTCTTGAACATGGTTTTAAGCAGCTTCAATTCCGGGGGTCCATCCAAACGTGAACATCTCAATGATGATCAGGAGTGCGTTTTTTGGTATTTGGATGAATAATGACAGGCTTACGGTATCTTTATAGATTGATTGAATATCCTAGAAAGAAGGCCAAGGAGATGGACCCGGAGGAGCCTACTGGTGGAGAGTATGGTGGTATCACCTTTCCATAAATAGTGATGAACCTTTCTTGTTTGTAGAACTCGGCAATCTCCCAGACTAAAGAAACAAAAGACTACTGCCACTGCCAAGGAGGTGGATCAGGAGGAGCCTACTTGTCATGACCTGTTCTCAACGGTCAAAATCTCTAAGACATTTTTATTCTTTTTCTTGTATTTTACAAATAGCTGTAGCCAAACATCTTAGTCAGGTTGGCGTCTATCTTATCTAGTCAGCGCTAAGATTAGATTAGATTAGATAACGATTAGATTAGATTACGGACTACCGGACCGATGACTCATAAACTATGACTCAGGCTTACCAATGCGCAGCAACGGGGCCGATTATGTTATTACTTTTACTCATACTTACTCAGCGTAGCTACTATTATTAGAGTGGTGCACAGACCACCCTTGTAGTATATAAACTGAGCAAGATAGCACCCAGAGTCCTCAGTCGAGTTCTCTCGGGTTTCCTTCTACCCTCATCTCCTCTACTCATAAGTCTATTGTTGGGGCCCTAAGCCGTCACGGCAAGGGTAGTCCTGATAGTAGAACTCGACTGCACTTCATCCTTACCGCCCCAACGCTTCGTATCTAGAGCATCACGCTCGCACCCGGATCCCAGGGTTAAGGGAACTTCTTGATATCTGGGGCATCACACAGTCTTCCGCAGACTCTAAAGCGTTATTTGTTGTCGGACAATAAAACCGTCACCCCTGGTTCTTTAGAGCATCCATAAAAGCTCTATCTTACGTTCCCGGTCTACGCAAACCGAAGAACCTAACCCGGTTGATAGGGTTACCTGTGCACAGGATACCAGTGCCGGAGTAGTGACACGTTACGTCACTCGCATCGTAGGATCAGCCTCACCAGCCCCTACGCACGTTAAATTGCCCTGGTCTAGGCCTCTGAAGGCTATATTCGTACATACATAAATACATCGTTTCGTAATCCTTGGAAGTAGCCGTCGCTTGACCACGCGCTTCTGAGAAAGGCCGTACCTATTAGGGGTACAGTGCTAACTGGACAACCGTTCGGATCCAGTTTAGTGTAATCAATTCATAAAAGTTAAATACCGTACTATACCGTTTACGTACTAGCACTGCAGGGAGGGTTGTGGACCCTGAGTGCATTCCCAAAATAAGTGACAGGCCAAGACCTCCCTCACTTCTTGCGTAACGGAGAATTACGAAGTACGAGATCTTCTTAGATCGCACGGACTTACAGATAGGGAAATCGATAACTTCTGGATAGAGGTATTCGGTGTACCACTGGACGGTCTAGAAGACTTTGATATTGATTACGACCCTTTCGGGCCAGATCCATTTGACGATAACGACCCTGTCTCAGACGTCCCCGCACTTCACACACCAACCGAGTCAACCGACTCCACACCCTCGATCACCGAGGAACAACATCAGTGGGAACCTGCACCGTTCCAAATCCTCGTCCCGAACCCCGCAACCTTAAATATCCATAGCCTATTTCATTCCGACGCCCAATACATCGGAGAAGTAGCGCCACCGTTCTCACCACCACCACCAGCATTCAGATCTCCATCGGCATCACAACCGTCGAGATCTCTTTCCCCATTTACACCACCGCCCCTCTATATCCCGATGTCCGATCAAGGAGAAGAGGATCTCACATCAGCGCAACTGTTGCAGTTGCTGAATAATCAAAACCAAACCATTCAGCAACTCCAGGAGCAGCTGTTGTTACTCCAAACAAACAATGCCGCTGCGGCACAACAAGCAGCACTGCCACCGGCCGCCCCGGCCCCAGTAATCAATATACCGGAAGGAACGGTATTCAACATTCCCGCGCCCGCAGGAAACGGCTCATCAAAAATAGATGTAGCTAAACCTCCGGTGTTTTCCGGCAAAATGTCGGAAGTCTCAAACTTCATCAATAGTTGCCGGCTATACATACAGCTGAAGATGGTTAGTGCCGAAGAAGAGGAGAAGATTCTCCTGGTGCTATCATATATGTCGGAAGGATTCGCAGTGGACTGGAGGGATAACCTGCTGGACATGATAGCAGATGATGATACGGATGTACCGACATCCGTCGAACAATTATATAGAGACATCAGGGCAGATTTCGGCGATACTGATGAACAATCGTCGAAGATCTCGGAGCTGCGCACCATGACACAGGGCGCACACACGTGCGAAGAACACGTACAGAAATTCAAAAAAGTCGCACGAGGAACAGGGTACCAGGGAAGGGCCCTAGTTGAAGAATTCAAAGGAGTCTGAACGCAGGGCTCCGAAAACGGATCATGGAAGCCGATGAAGTACCGGCTAATATTGACGAATGGTATCGAAGGTCGACCCGATTAGATCGACAATGGAGACAGGCGAAAAACGAGGAAAAATATTATTCCTCGCGGAACAGTAACTCCGCCAATAGGAGTGAAGGGACCAAAGGCCCAGATACGTCGAAGACGGTAGGAACTGGCCAGCCTAAACCCCGCTGGAACTTCAACCAAACCGCGGGATCAGCGAGTCAGAACCGATCGGGAGCTGGGCCCTCCGCGGGAAATAATACCACCGGATCAAGACCCGCAGATCCGAACGCCATGGACGTCGACCGAACACAGCGCCCGCCAATGCGCTGCTTCAAATGTGGAAGAATCGGGCATATCGCAAGAAATTGCCGATCCGGATTGGACATCCGAACCATGTCCTTTGAAGAAATGAAGGAGTATTTCGCGAAAGGCGAAAATTTAAAAGAAGACGAGAGTCAGTAAGTCCCGTACTGAACTCTCTAAATAGGTATTCTGTATTAGGTAAGGAAGACGGACTGGTAGGTACAGAGGACTCGGAGACTTCAACAGTCTCTGAGACCACCCCGCAGGAAGCGGTCTCTAGTGCCAAAGCACAGGAGCGCGGCAGGGCGGATAAACCTGTGCTTGATTCTTCCTTAGCAGGTAAAAGAATACTTAAAAAGGGACAAAAAGAATTTCTTGTTCGTTCTATTGGTCAAAAGGACGAAATACTAATGAAATAAGTCTAGAGACTCTAGACACACATGATCAAACAACAGAAACAGCGTTGCTCGATTCAGGAGCAACAGGTTTGTTTATGAATACCAAATTCGCTAATGAAAAAGGCTATAAACTAATCCCTTTAGATCGACCAATTCAAGTTAGAAACGTAGATGGATCTAACAATGAAGGCGGTATGATTACTCATGAGGTAGATCTACTCATGAGCTATAAAGGACATCAAGAACGAGCCACATTCGAAATATGCGAATTAGGCAAAACAAACATAATCATAGGGTCTACATGGTTACGACGACATAATCCGGATGTCAACTGGATCACTGGTAAAATAGAGTTGACAAGATGCCCACGATCATGTGGACACAAACAAAGGGAGTGGACAAAAGAAAGACAAAGGCGAATGAAACAGGCGGAACATTGGGAAACCAATATGTACGTCTGGGAAAAAGAGCGGGAGTTGGATTTTGCCTACTGGCTAGAGCAAAAGGAGAAAGAGGAACAGAATTTGGACTTCCTGGATCAATGGAAACACCCGAAATTCTATAAGGAAGGAGAAAAATACGAATTTCTCCCGTCTGGAATCAAATCAGACGACCCAAAATGGATTAGGGAATTAAAAAAACAGGAACCAAAAGAGTTGGTACCATCGCAGTATCACAAGTATCTACATTTGTTCGAAAAAACTGCGTCAGAAAGAATGCCGGTTAGGAAGCCATGGGATCACGCCATTGATCTCAAACAAGGCTACCAACCCAGAAAAGGAAAGGTATACCCTTTATCACCAGATGAACTCGGAGAAGTCCGAGATTTTGTCGATGATCAATTAAAAAAGGGGTACATCAGACCTTCGAAATCACCGCAAACATCGCCGGTGTTCTTTGTGAAGAAAAAAGATGGAAAAAAGAGAATGGTACAGGATTACCGTTACCTAAATGAATGGACAGTTAAAAATAACTATCCATTACCGTTAATATCGGAGCTCGTAGATCGAGCGGGACAAGCTAAACACTTCACCAGGTTGGACCTTAGGTGGGGTTATAATAACGTACGAATCAAGGAAGGAGACGAATGGAAGGCTGCCTTTACTACGCCAGAAGGTTCTTTTGAACCAGTAGTAATGTACTTTGGGCTTACCAATTCTCCGGCAACCTTCCAGGCCATGATGAACGATATCTTTCGGGATATGATAAATGAAGGAAAGGTCATTGTTTACATAGATGACATCCTTATTTATACAAAAACCGAAAAAGAGCACAACAATATAGTGCTCGAAGTTCTCCGGCGCTTGGAAGAAAATGATTTATACGTTAAACCAGAAAAATGCGTATGGAACGTGCAAGAAGTAGAATTCCTAGGAGTCATCATCGGACCCAACGGAATTAAAATGGACCCAAAGAAAGTTGATGCTATCCTGAACTGGCCAACACCTGGCAGTGTTAAGGATGTTCAACGTTTCTTAGGATTGGCAAATTATTACCGAAGATTTGTCAAAGACTTTGCCAAAATAGCACGACCATTACATAATTTGGTCAGAAAAGACAAAACATGGGAATGGAAGGAAGCAGAAGAAAAAGCTTTTAAAACATTAAAAAAAACTTTTACGGAACAACCCCTTCTTGTCGCTCCAGACTCCGACAAGAAATTCAGAATAGAGTCTGATGCCTCGGACTACGCAACGGGAGGCGTGTTATCAATGGAATGTAATGATAACAAATGGAGACCAGTAGCTTATCTCTCCAAATCCCTCAACGAAACCGAAAGGAATTATGATGTCCACGATAAAGAAATGTTGGGCATTATTAGATGTCTCGAAGCCTGGAGACACTATCTAGAAGGAACAAGGCAAGAATTCGAGATATGGACGGACCATAAAAATCTCGAATACTTTATGAACGCTAAAAAGTTAAACCGAAGACAAGCACGCTGGGCTTTATACCTCAGTAGGTTTAATTTTAAATTAATTCATAAAGCTGGAACAACTATGGGAAAGGCCGATTCTCTGTCCAGGAGGCCAGACCATAAAAAGGGGGTAGAAGATGATAACAAGGAAGTTACCTTGTTAAAACCGGAATTTTTCCGAATTGCAGCACTCCAACAAGGGCATGTGCTAGTCAATACGTCGGAAAAAGAAATTTTAAATAAAATCAGAAAATCAGAAGCAAATGATGAAGAAGTTGTGAAAGCAGTAGAAGTCATGAAAAAGGCAGGAGTCAGGAGACTCAATGCAGGAGAATGGCAGATGGAACAAGGATTAATCCTCTGGCAAGGAAAAGTCTACGTTCCTAAAGATGAAAAATTACGAATGGAGATAGTTAGACTCCATCATGATACACCCATTGCGGGACATGGAGGACAATGGAAGACGGTTGAACTCGTCACAAGAAATTATTGGTGGCCAGGTGTCACTAAATTCGTTAAAAAATACGTTGCTGGATGTGACAAGTGCCAAAGAAGCAAAAATTTCCCAGAACCACCAGCGGGAAAGTTAATGCCCAATTCAGCACCGTCAAAGCCATGGACCCACATCACTGCAGACTTCATTACAAAGTTACCAGAATCACACGGTCACAATGCAATTTTAGTAGTTTGCGATAGAATGTCCAAAATGGCACATTTTATTCCAACTTCGGAAGAAACGTCAGCTCAAGGGCTGGCAACACTATTTAGAGATCATATATGGAAACTCCATGGTCTCCCTGAGTCAATAATCTCGGATCGCGGACCTCAATTCGCCGCTCAAATGATGAAGGAATTGAATCAAATGTTAGGCATTTCTACAGATTTGTCTACAGCTTTCCACCCACAGACGGATGGACAAACAGAACGAATGAATCAGGATCTAGAACAGTTCCTGAGGATTTTTGTAGATCACCGACAAGAAAATTGGTCGGGATGGCTTGCAATTGCTGAATTTAGTTACAATAACAAAATACAAGCATCAACGAAACATACACCGTTTTTCGTGAATTACGGAAAACATCCAAGAATGGGTATTGAACCAGAAAGGAAGGAAGTCATCCAGCTGCGGCTGACTTTGCGCAAAAAATGAAAGAAATTCACGAAGAAGCGCAGGCTGCATTAAGGAAATCACAAGATGACATGAAACTTTACGCAGATAGACGACGTTCTGAAGTACCAGAATATAAAGTAGGAGATCGAGTTTGGTTATCAACCAAAGATCTTCAGCTTTCTGGTCGTCCAACTAGAAAATTAGCAGAACGATGGATAGGCCCATATCCAATTAAAAAAATCATTTCGTCCAATGCAGTAGAGTTGAATCTACCCTTCTCACAACAAATCCATCCTGTTGTGAATGTTTCAAGAATACGTCCCTATGTCAAACCACTTAGGGGACAACGAATTGCACCGCCACCACCAGTAGAAATTGATGGTGAAAAAGAATACGAGGTAGAAGAAATCCTCGACGTACGATTAAAAAGAAACAAGATGGAATATCTTGTTAAATGGAAAGGATACACGGCTGAACACAATTCGTGGGAGCCTAAAGAGAATTTAGGAAATGCAAAAAAGAAAATTAAGCATTTCTATGATAAAAATCCCGGAGCAATTCGTATCATTGACAAAAGTGTCTTTGATAAATTAAGCTTCAAAAAATATGAGAACTTTACCGAAGGTCCAGGAACGGCCATATCCAGGATTGACATAAATGCAGTAGCAGAAACTGCATCATGGGAAAAGAATTGGCAAAAATGGAAAGGACAACAGCTCCTAAAGCAGTTAAATGAATCATCCGATCATGATGGTCCATGCGATTGCAATGGATGCTTAAAAAATTAAAAAGGATTGGCCCTGGAGTAGGGCCTTAAACTGCTTCATTTTGTTGTAGGAAGGCCTTATTCTGGGCCCGGTTATTCAAACACATATACGCACTTGTATATCGTCTATCTTACCATCATGGGTAAGAACCGCCGCAACAATAAAAAATCTCAATCAACAATCCTTACCATCGGTGGCTATTCAAACGTGGGCCACTGCTGTGAACAATCATCACGTTGTCCTTTCCCGGAACCAATCAGAAAGCCGAAACCTACTCCCCGTCCTCGCATCACTATGGATCGTGATGTATACCGCTGGATAGAAAAAGCCGACCAAGGCGTAGATCCTTGGACTTTTCCGCCCAAAGCATTTTGGGCATGGCAACTATGTATGAGATGGAGAAAGGAGAAAAAAGGTGGACACATATCCTTTGAAGATTTTTAGTTCGTCTAGGAAGCCGAAACCTAAAAAGGGGGTACTGTCATGACCTGTTCTCAACGGTCAAAATCTCTAAGACATTTTTATTCTTTTCTTGTATTTTACAAATAGCTGTAGCCAAACATCTTAGTCAGGTTGGCGTCTATCTTATCTAGTCAGCGCTAAGATTAGATTAGATTAGATAACGATTAGATTAGATTACGGACTACCGGACCGATGACTCATAAACTATGACTCAGGCTTACCAATGCGCAGCAACGGGGCCGATTATGTTATTACTTTTACTCATACTTACTCAGCGTAGCTACTATTATTAGAGTGGTGCACAGACCACCCTTGTAGTATATAAACTGAGCAAGATAGCACCCAGAGTCCTCAGTCGAGTTCTCTCGGGTTTCCTTCTACCCTCATCTCCTCTACTCATAAGTCTATTGTTGGGGCCCTAAGCCATCACGGCAAGGGTAGTCCTGATACTACTACTGGAAGAGTGTACGTTGGTATTATCTTTTCCATAAACAATGATAAATTAACATATGAGCCTTGTTTAAAGAACTCAGCATATGGCAGCAGCAGAGAAACAGAAAGCCAGTGGTGCTGCCACTCAGAAGTGAGTAATTGAGTATTGCTGTTGTACTTAATATTTTCAATTCAATCATATGGTTTTAGGAAGAATGCATCTCAAGTTAAGGGAAAGAAAACAGGTAGAGGTCACAAATAGCATCAGGGAGCATGTTACACCTATAATGTCTTTAGATCATCAATCTCAAGGGTCATGAGAGCAAGGTTTCTGTTGAAACTCTGATAGTTATTATAATAAATTACATTAAGATTAGTTACATTCATTACAATAACTAATGTAATGAACATCTTATATCTAATCTATATCTTATCAAATAAGATAAGATTGAATAACTATTAATTAAGTGTTTCATATTTAACCATAAATAGCTTATATAATAATCATGTGACTTATGACTCACAATTATGACTCATACAATGTCATATAGAATGAAATGATGTCATATAGAACATCATAGAAGGAACATAAATAGATGAAGACTCAGAATGACTCATTTTAGGGACCAATATTATGTAATAGGTAGATTACACTGTACTTAGGTTAGGGTTTCTGAAACATATATAAGGAGGGCATTCTGAGCAACTATCCCCTCAGTTTTATAACAAACTACTTTTGGTAAGGCAACAACCTAGCTAAGCAATGTAAGTAAATTGAAACCTTATTTAGATAGTGTATGTGCTGCTGTCTCTTGTTTCAATAGGTTATGGGCCCTGTACAGTCACCAACTGGGCTCAGGTCTATCTTTCAAGTTCTGCAGGCCCAATTCACAGTTGGGGTCCTTATGTGTGACAACCTTAACAGCCATTTCATTGCCTGTGCTGGTTGTAAAGTTTGATGCTGACCCTGGCATTGCTCTACTTCCTTTACAAGTGATTTGCACTCAAAGGCCACAATGCTGTGATGTGAGGTGGTTAGTGGCTGCAGCACATGATGTTGTTTTCTCACAAACACATACACTACTTTTCTTGTTCCCCAGTGACCTCTCCACCCACACTGTTGCCAGAGCCAACACCCTGGCAGATGCAGGCTGTGTTGAAAAGGAAGATGTCAATGAGGTCTTCCTCATTGATGGTTCCACTCATATCCCCAAAGTCCAACAGCTCCTCAAGGATTACTTTGGCAAGGAACTGTCAAAAGGTATCAACCCTGACAAGTCAGCTGCATAGGTATCCTTTCAGGTGTGGAAGGCACAATCAACATGGTCCTCATCAAAGTTAACCCTTTTACTCCAGTATTGAAGAACTGGTGGAGTCTTCACAATTTGATCCCTGTGTAATGTGGTCATTTTCACTTGCACTGAGGTTTTTGCTTAACCAACTAATTCAGTATTTAGCTTCTTGACAGCTGCTGACAACCAGCTGACCATTCTTATTCAAGTCTTGGGGTCAATTTGCTTACGAAGGACAACAATTTGCTTGGGTTCGTCTTCAAAGCTATCATCACCATGCAGAGTCTGTCAGCCTTTGTTTCTCCCCGTTTTGTTCCACGACTGATGGAATATGCATCCTCCAGAGTCAGCAATGGTCCTATTGGCACACTCTGGCTGTCCTTCATCCTATTCATGATGAATTGTAGACTAGACACCTCCGTTTTTGTCTTTGGGGATAGGAGTGTCGCTGAGGAGCATACAGACGGGGTTGGCCCGGTTTGCGATCGGGTGGCCTGTTGTCGTCGGGTTGGGGGTTTGGTACCTCTTTCCGTTGTGTCTCGACATCACCACCACCACCACCACCACTGCCGCTGCCACTGCTGTATCCTCCTCCTCGCCAGAGTCGAATGTGAATGTGGCGAACGGGCGGCAGGCGACAATTGTTGGGGTTTGGGGCGCCCTACCTCGTGTTATGGCTCCTCTTTTACTGCGTCGTGGATGCGTCGGTGCAGCTGACCGCGCAGCTCATCTTGACGTTTACGCTTCTTGCGATGCTGGCGTTTGTGGAGGTGGTAAATAGCGTCAGGGACGCGCGCGCGATGGAGGCCTCCTCATATTTAGAGACGGAGAGAAAGGCAGGAACGGAACCCACACGCCTGCGGTTCTCCGACACCGCTCCGCTCTCGCTGCTCGCCCTTTTAGCCTTTTTTCGCAACGGACACCAATCGACCGTCTCGAGCATCCAATGGAAGTCCGCCTTTCTCCTCTCCGCCACAGTGCAGTACCCCTCTTCCCCGTTGACGGTGGTGGTTAATTCGTAGGGCCTGTCGCGCTGGTGGCTGGGCTGGGCGCGCCGCTCGTCGCACTGTGAAATCGGGCGCCTTCAGTGGGGCTTCCTCCTCCTCCTCCTCCTCAGAATCTGATGGCGATGCGGATATGGTCAGCGCGGACGCCGTCCGAGCAGGGGTGGGTGTCATGATCTACTTTAGCGCACTCTTGTTTAGGCGCGGCGACAAGTGCGGCGTGTTCCGCCGGCATTTGAGGTTGTGGAAGGTGTTTGCGCCGCGGTTTATGGCTGCGGTGGTGGACTTAGAAGATGTCTCGCTCCACGCGGACAGTTGGGCGACCCCTTATAGTTTCCGGTTTTCCATATGTGTGACAAAGGATTGAACGCCTTGTCTACACGTAAACATGTGATCGCCCTGGGGATGTTGCGGTGGTGGATGCTGCGGTGGTGGTCGGAGTGTGTGTGGGGACGCGTAGGGTGGTAAGGTGGGTGGGGAGGGTGTTTAGGGGTGCCGTTGGTGGGAGTTGAGATTTTTTTGGATGTTGGTTCTTTACTAGTAATTGGACGACAAGACAGACGTGTGTGATGCCGCAAGAGACCAACACCGGAGGCTTACATAATCATGTCTCGAATCAGGAGGTTTATACATAAACCACGTCTCAAATATGAATCAAGACTTGCGCTGTCGTTTCCTTCGCTCTCCATTCAGCAATCCGTCGCCCTTTACAAATTCCTGAACATCCCACCATCTTGTACACATGGGTGACCTATCCTACCTTCTCTTCGTTCCTACTTCTGTGGCCGCCATACCAATTGATTGGACTACGGTACCAGAAGAAACAAAAAAGTTAATCACCGAAAAGTTTGGATATGATTGGAACGAGGAAAAATACAGGCCTCTCCCAACGACAGTTGGCGGTCTCGCGGAAATGTTCGATGAAACAAAATTCTTCGGCTATTTCGACCCTGGCCTTCTCACCGCTCTCATGGACATCAGCAAGTTTGGGCTCCAACTCACACGCACGATCGACCACGCACCCATACCCGTCGGCCCCCGCTTCTACATGATGGCCTACTCTAAAGTCTGGTTCTTCCTCTTTGCGCCAGGAACCACAGAATGCCATATCGCTGACAGTGACCGTCTTTTCGGGGAAAAAGAAAATGATGAGATGAAGGCAATAGTGGAGGCGTTTGACGTCAAAATCGAGAAGAATGCTTTGCGAGGAGTCGTTCCGGAACTCACAGCGGAATCGGATGGATGGATTGTATCGACGGCTCAGTCCACTTTGGAAACTGCGCAATATATGTTTGCAATGCTTTCACTTCCCCATTCTCATCCAGCACGCACTACAGTCTTGAGAGAGGTTTCAAGGAACTTCAATTCCGGGGGTTCATTTGAATACCTTGATGATCAGGAGGAGTACATTTTTAGTTTATTGATTGTATAATGACTTATATATCTTTATAGATATTGAATCTCCCAGAAAGAAGAAGGAGATGGGCTCAGAGGAGCCTATTAGCAGAGAGTTTGGTGGTATCACCTAATTGCACTGCATTTTTGCAATGGACTGTAATGGACTACATAACATACATTCCCAGAATCACTTAGTTTGCTGGATTTAAGACACAGCTACCTAATCTGGCAGGGGGGGCTTTCCCATACTGCCACCACTGACCACCCTGGGCTCCACCACTGCCTGATTGGGTAAGCAAGGTCCCTGAACACCCATCCCTGGTCAGGGCCACATTGATGCTCAGCATGGCAGTATCAGGACTACTGTTAGGATCACAATCCTAGCCCTCAAATTTGGTTTTGCCTTACAGTCATCTGGGATGACTTCTATACACATTATAACAGGCCAGGGGCCTTACAAGACACTATGGGACACCAATGGTTGAGTCAGCGCATGGGAGCACTCACCAGAGGGCAAGACAACAGTTGGAGGAACCATCCAATACTATATATGGAAGGATGGCCAGACTAGGAAGGTGGATTGCCACCTTGATGGCATCACACTTGGCATCAGTGCATCAGGAGGATCAGCGCATCAAGCCATCACACATCAGACAAATATCAGGACTACCCTTGCTGTGATGGCTTAGGGCCCCAACAGAAGACTTTTAAGAAGTAGAGGAGATGAGGGTAGGGAAGAAACCCAAGAGAACTTGACTGAGGACTCTGGGTGTTACTTGCTCAGTTTATATACTACAAAGGTGGTCTGTGCACCACTCTAATAATAGTAACTATGCTGAGTAAGTATGAGTAAAAGAAATAACATAATTGGCCCCCACTGCTGCGCATTGGTAAGCCTGAGTCATAGTCCATGAGTCATTGGTCCAGTAGTCCGTAATCTAATCTAGTTGTTATCTAATCTAATCTTAGTGCTGACTAGATAAGATAGACACCAACCTGACTAAGATGTTTGGCTACAGCTATAGTAAAATACAAAGAAAAAGAATAAAAATGTCTTGGAGATTTCGACCATTGAGAATAGGTCATGACAGTACCCCCTTCTTAGGTTTCGGCTTCCTAGACAAACTAAAAATCTTCAAAGGATATGTGTCCACCTTTCTTTTCTTTTCGCCATCTCATGCAAAGTTGCCACACCCAAAATGCTTTGGGTGGGAAAGTCCAAGGATCTTCACCTTGGTGGCTCTGTCTATCCAGCGATATACATCATGGTCCATCGTGATGTGGGGACGGGGAATGGGTTTTGGCTTTTTAGGTGGTTCAGGAAAAAGACAACATGATGATTGTTCACAACAGTGGCCCACGTTTGAATAGCCACCAATGGTAAGGATTGTAGATTGAAATTTTTTGTTGTTGCAATGGTTCTTACCCATGATGGTAAGAGAGACAATATACAGATGCATATATGTGTTTGAGTAACTGGGCCCAGAATAAGGCCTTCCTACAACAAAATGAAGCAGTTTAAGGCCCTACTCCAGGGCCAATCCTTTTTAATTTTTTAAACATCCATTGCAATCACATGGACCATCATGATCAGATGATTCATTTAACTGCTTTAGAAGCTGTTGTCCTTTCCATTTTTGCCAATTTTTCTCCCATGATGCAGTTTCTGCTACTGCATTTATGTCGATCCTGGATATTGCCGTTCCTGGACTTTCAGTAAGGTTTTCATATTTTTTGAAGCTTAATTTATCAGTTTTGTCGATGATTCGTATTGCTCTGGGGTTTTTATCATAGGAGTGCTTAATTTTCCATTTTGCATTTCCTAAATTTTCCTTTGGCTCCCACAAATTGTGTTCTGCTGTATGTCCTTTCCATTTGACAAGATATTCCATCTTGTTTCTTTTTAATCATACATCAAGGATTTCTTCTACCTTGTATTCCTTTTCACCATTGATTTCTACAGGTGGTGGCAGTGCAATGCATTGTCCCCTAAGTGGTTTGATATAGGGATGTATTTGTGAAACATTTACAACAGGATGAATTTGTTGTGAAAAGGGTAGATTCAACTCTACTGTATTTGATGAGATGATCATTTTGATTGGGTAAGGACCTATCCATCGTTCTGCTAGTTTCCTAGTTGGTATCAGGACTGCCCTTGCCATGATGGCTTAGGGCCCCAACAGAAGACTTAAGAGGTAGAGGAGATGAGGGTAGGGAAGAAACCCAAGAGAACTTGACTGAGGACTCTGGGTGCTACTTGCTCAGTTTATATACTACAAAGGTGGTCTGTGCACCATTCTAATAATAGTAACTACACTGAGCAAGTATGAGTAAAAGAGATAACATAATTGGCCCCCATTGCTGCACATTGGTAAGCCTGAGTCATAGTCCATGAGTCATCGGTCCAGTAGTCCATAATCTAATCTAATCTTAGCACTGACTAGATAAGATAGACGCCAACATGACTAAGATGTTTGGCTACAGCTATAGTAGAATACAAGAAAAAGAATAAAAATGTCTTAGAGATTTTGACCGTTAAGAACAGGTCATGACAGTTGGACGTCCAGAAAGTTGAAGATCTTTGGTTGACAACCAAACTCAATCTCCTACTTTGTATTCTGGCACTTCAGAACATCATCTATCTGCAAAGAGCTTCATGTCATCTTGTGATTTTTTTAGTGCAGCTTGCACTTCTTCATGAATTTCCTTCATTTTTTGCACAAAGTCAGCTGCAGCTGGATGACTTCCTTCTTTTCTGGGCTCAATACCCATTCTTGGATGTTTTCTGTAGTTTATGAAAAATGGTGTATGTTTTGTTGATGCTTGAATTTTGTTGTTATAACTAAATTCAGCAATTGCAAGCCATCCTGACCAATTTTCTTGTCGGTGATCTACAAAAATCCTCAGGAACTGCTCTAGATCCTGATTCATTTGTTCTGTTTGTCCATCCATGTGTGGATGAAAAGCTGTAGACAAATCCGTAGAAATGCCTAACATTTGATTCAATTCCTTCATCATTTGAGCGGCGAATTGAGGTCCATGATCCGAGATTATTGACTCGGGGAGACTGTGGAGTTTCCATATATGGTCTCTGAACAGTGTTGCCAACCCTTGGGCTGATGTTTCTTCCGAAGTTGGAATAAAATGTGCCATTTTGGACATTCTATCACAGACCACTAGAATTGCATTATGACCATGTGATTCTTGTAACTTTGTAATAAAGTCTGCAGTGATATGGGTCCATGGCCTTGACGGTGCCAAATTAACTTTCCTGCTGGTGGTTCTGGGAAGTTTTTGCTTCTTTGACACTTGTCACATCCAGCGATGTATTTTTTAACAAATTTAGTGACTCCTGGCCACCAATAATTTCTTGTGATGAGTTCTACTGTCTTCCATTGACCTCCATGTCCAGCAATAGGTGTATTATGATGGAGTCTGACTATCTCCATTCGTAGTTTCTCATCTTTAGGAACATAAACCTTTCCTTGCCAAAGGATTAGTCCTTGTTCCATCTGCCATTCTCCTGCATTGAGTCTCCTGACTCCTGCTTTCTTCATTGCTTCCACCGCTTTTACAACCTCTTCATCATTTGCTTCTGATTTTCTAATTTTATTTAAAATCTCTTTTTCCAACGTATTGACTAGCACATGTCCTTGTTGAAGTGCTGCAATTCGGAAAAATTCCGGTTTTAACAAGGTAACTTCCTTGTTATCATCTTCTACCCCCTTTTTATGGTCTGGCCTCCTGGACAGAGAATCGGACTTTCCCATAGTTGAACCAGCTTTATGAATTAATTTAAAATTAAACCTGCTGAGGTATAATGCCCAGTGTGCTTGTCTTTGGTTTAACTTTTTTGCATTCATAAAGTATTCGAGATTTTTATGGTCCATTCATATCTCAAATTCTTGCCTTGCTCCTTCTAGATAATGTCTCCAGGCTTCGAGACACCTAATAATGCCCAACATTTCCTTGTCGTGGACATCATGATTCCTCTCAGTTTCATTGAGGGATTTGGAGAGGTATGCTACTGGTCTCCATTTATTATTATCACATTCCATTGATAACACTCCTCCTGTTGCGTAATCCGAGGCATCAGACTCTATTCTGAATTTCTTGTCGGAGTCTGGAGCGACAAGCAGGGGTTGTTCCATAAAAGTTTTTTTTAATGTTTTAAAAGCTTTTTCTTCTGCTTCCTTCCATTCCCATGTTTTGTCTTTTCTGACCAGATTATGTAATGGTCGTGCTATTTTGGCAAAGTCTTTGACAAATCGTCGATAATAGTTTGCCAATCCTAAGAATCATTGGATGTCCTTTACACTGCCAGGTGTTGGCCAATTAAGGATAGCCTCAACTTTCTTTGGATCCATTTTGATTCCATTGGGTCCAATGATGACTCCTAGGAATTCTACTTCTTGCACATTCCATACACATTTTTCTGGTTTGACATACAAATCATTTTCATCCAAGCGCCAAGAACTTCGAGCACTATATTATTGTGCTCTTTTTCGGTTTTTGTGTAAATAAGGATGTCATCTATGTAGACAATGACTTTTCCTTCATTTATCATATCCCAAAAGATATTGTTCATCATGGCCTGGAAAGTTGCCAGAGAATTGGTAAGGCCAAAGTACATTACTACTGGTTTGAAAGAACCTTCTGGTGTAGTAAAGGCAGCCTTCCATTTGTCTCCTTCTTTTATCCGTACATTGTTATACCCCACCTAAGGTCCAACCTGGTGAAATGTTTGGCTTGTCCTGCTTGATCTACGAGGTCTGATATTAATGGTAATGGATAGTTATTTTTAACCGTCCATTCATTTAGGTAGTGGTAGTCCTGTACCATTCTCTTTTTTCCATCTTTTTTCTTTACAAAGAACACCAGCAATGTTTGTGGTGATTTCAAAGGTCTGATATACCCCTTTTTTAACTGATCATCGACAAAGTCTCAAACTTCTCCAAGTTCATCTGGTGATAAAGGGTACACCTTTCCCTTTCTTGGTTGGTAACCTTGTTTAAGATCAATAGCATGATCCCATGGTTTCCTAACCGGCATTCTTTCTGACACAGTTTTTTTGAACAAGTGTAAACACCTGTGATACTGTGGTGGTACCAACTCTTTTGGTTCCTGTTTCTTCAGCTCCCTAATCCATTTTGGGTTGTCTGATTTGATTCCAGATGGGAGAAATTCATATTTTTCTCCTTCCCTATAGAATTTTGGGTGTTTCCATTGACCCAGGAAATCCAAATTCTGTTCCTCCTTCTCTTTTTGCTCTAGCCAGTAGGCAAAATCCAACTCCCATTCCTTTTCCCAGATGTACATATTGGTTTCCCAATGTTCCGCCTGTTTTGTCCTTTTTTGTCTCTCCTTTGTCCACTCCCTTTGTTTATGTCCACATGATTGTGGGCATCTTGTGAACTCTATTTTACCAGTGACCCAGTTGATGTCCGGATTATGTCATTGTAACCATGTGGACCCTATGATTATGTTGGTTTTGCCTAATTCACATATTTTGAATGTGGCTCATTCTTGATGTCCCTTATAACTCATGATTAGATCTACTTCATGAGTAATCATACTGCCTTCATTGTTAGATCCATCTACATTTCTAACTTGAATGGGTCGATCTAAAGGAATTAGTCTATAGCCTTTTTCGTTAGCAAACTTAGCATTCATAAACAAACCTGTTTCTCCGGAGTCGAGCAATGCTGTTTCTGTTGTTTGGTCATGTGTGTCTAGAGTTTCTAGACCTATTTCCATTAGTATCTCGTCTTTCTGACCAATAGATCGAACAAGAAATTCTTTTTGTCCCTTTTTAAGTATTCTTTTACCTGATAAGGAAGAATCAAGCACAGGTTTATCTGCCCTGCTGTGCTCCTGTGCTTTGGCACTAGAGACTGCTTCCTGCAGGGTGGTCTCAGAGACTGTTGAAGTCTCCAAGTCCTCCTTACCTACCTGTCCGTCTTCTTTACCTAATACAGAATACCTATTTAGAGAGTTCAGTATGGGACTTACTGACTCTCGTCCTCTTTTAAATTTTCACCTTTTGTGAAATACTCCTTCATCTCTTCGAAGGACATGGTTTGGATGTCCAAACCTGATCAGCAATTCCTTGCTATGTGGCCGATCCTTCTGCATTTGTAACAGTGCATTGGCAGGCGCTGTGTTCGATCCACATCCATTGCATTTGGATCTTGAGGCCGTGTTGCCGTATTATTATTTGAGGAGGGCCCAGCTCCCAATCGGTTCTGGCTTGCTGATCCTGATGCTGTATTGAATCTCCATCAGGGTTTAGGCTGGCCAGTTCCTACCAGCCTTGCTGTATCTGGGCCTTTGGTCCCTTCACTCCTCTTAGTGGAGTTACTGTTCCTCAAAGAATAATACTGTTCTTTGGCTTTTGCTTGTCTCCATTGTCAGTTGAGACAAACTGATCTTTGGTACCATTCGTTGATGGTTTCCAGTACTTCATCAGCCTCCATTATCCTTTTTCGGAGACCAGCATTCAAACTTCTTTTAAATTCTTCTATCAGGGCCCTTCCCTGATAGCATGTGCCTTGTGCAACCTTTTTAAACTTTTGCATGTGTTCCTCACACATGTGTGCACCTTGTGACATTGTGTGCAATTCCGATATTTTTGATGACTGTTCATCTGTGTTGCCAAAATCCCTCCGTATCTGCCTATATAATTGTTCCACTGTGTCTGGAACAATGTCATCTTCATCAGCAATTAATTCTAGTAGATTGTCTCACCAATCTACTGCAAATCCTTCTGACATATATGACAACACCAAGAGGATTTTGTCCTCCTCTTCGGCGCTTGCCATCTTCAGCTGTATGTACAGCTGGCATCTGTTAATAAAATTTGTGACCTCCAACATTTTGCCAGAGAACACTGGTGGTTTGGCTACATCGACTTTTGATGAGCCATTCCCTCCTGCTGGTGTGGGAATATTGAATACTGTCCCTTCTGGTATATTAATGATTGGGGCCGGGGCAGCTGGTGGCAGTGCTGCTTGTTGTGCCACAGCGGCATTGTTATTTTGAAGCACTAAGAGCTGTGCTTGTAACTGCTGAATGGTGTTATTTTGATTATTCAGCAGTATAAAAACTGTGCAGATGTCAGATCTTCTTCTCCTTGATCTGACATATTGATGTATCTGGGGGTGGTGTAAATGGGGATAGGGATCTTGATGGTTGTGATACCAATGGAGATCTAAATGCTGGTGGTGGTGTGGAAAACGGTGGTGCTACTTCTCCAATATATTGAGCATTGGAATGGAAGAGGCTATGGATATTTAAAGTTGCGGGGTTTGGGACAAGGATTTGGAACGGTGCAGGTTCCCACTGATGTTGTACCTCAGTGATCAAGGGTGTGGAGTCAGATGACTCGGTTGGTGTATGTAATGCGGGAACTGGATTGTTATCATCAAATGGATCTGGCCCAAAAGGGTCGTAATCAATATCAAAATCTTCTAGACCATCCAGTGGTACACCGAATACTTCTATCCAGAAGTTATTTATTTCCCTATCTGTAAGCCCATGGGATCTAAGAAGATCTCATACTTTGTTATTCTCCATTACGTAAAAATGAGGGAGGTCTTGGCCTGTCACTTATTTGGGAATGCACTCAGGGTCTGCAGTGCTAGTATGTAAACGGTATAGTACGGTATTTGACTTTTTGATAAATTGATTATACTAAACTGGGTCCAAATGGTTGTCCAGTTAGCACTATACCCCTAATAAGTACGGCCTTTCTCAAGAGCGCATGGTCAAGTGATGGCTACTCTCAAGGATTACAAAATGAAGTGTCTAAGTATATATGTGTATAGCCTTCAGAGGCCTAGACCAGGGCAATTTAACGTGCATAGGGGCTGGTGAGGCTGATCCTACGATGCGAGTGACATAACATGTCACTACTCTGGCACTGGTATCCTGTGCACAGGTAACCCTATCAACCAGGTTAGGTTCTTCAGTTTGCGTAGACCGGGAACATAGAGTAAGACTTTTATGGATGTCTCACAGAACCAAGGGTGATGGTTTTATAGTCTGACAACTAATAATGCTTTAGAGTCTGCAGAAGACTATGGTATCCCCCTGATATCAAAAGTTCCCCTTAGCCCAAGGGTCCAGGCGCGAGCATGATGCTCTAATAAGAGTGGGGCAGTAAGCAATGTAAAGTTGAGTTCTACTATCAGGACTACCCTTGCCGTGACGGCTTAGGGCCCAACAGAAGACTTTTAAGAAGTAGAGGAGATGATGGGAGCACTTTACTCTGAGCCCCCAAAGATGCTCGGACTCCGAGCTCAGTCCTCGGACTACAAGGACTCAGCTCGGAGTCCGAGTTTTTTGAGTATGCAAGTGAATTTGGCTGGAAACCCAGCCAAATTTGACCTCGTAGTCCGAGGTCAGTCCTAGTGGAGTCCAGCCCAGTCTCGGACTGGGCTCGGAAATCCTAGGACTGAGGCTGCTCGGAGTCCGAGTGGACTCCGAGCAGTGTGGGGCACATGTTGTCAACCACTGGTATATATAACATCTTGTGACAGTGTGACACGAGCGCGACGCAAGGCTCCACGTGATGGCAGTGACGCGCCGTTTACTGTTTACTGCTGCACGTGACCCACACGTGACTGCCGTGCGTTGCATGCTGGTGACGTGACCGTGGTTCCGTCATCGATCACACCACAGCCCGCCTCACCATTGTCGCCACTGCCAACGTCACGTCGCAACCGCCATCGTCGCCACTGTCCGTCACCACTACCACCACCCCCACGCTCGTCACCACCCTCTGACGACCAATTGCCTCTCACACCGTCACCAATGGTCACTGTCACCACCCCCACCACCACCACCACGTCACCGCTGCCACCACCACCATGTCAACACCACCACCACCACATGGTCACGGTCACCACCCCACCGCCACTCGCCACTCCCAACGACCACCCTGCCGCGTCGACGGACCCGCCCATTCACCTCCGTTCGCCCACCCTGCTCACGCCCATACACGCCAAACGCCACCCTCACTGGGGCCCAGACGAATTGTTCGTCTGGGCCCCTGGTATGTTTTTTTTTATTTTTTCTCTCGTTTTTTTACGGCTAACTGTTTTTTTCCGCCGAGTTATCTTTTAACCAACCCCAACGATCCGCTTGCCCTCCCAGCCACTAGTTCCCAGTCACCTGCACCACCTGTCCACCCACCACTCCCGCCCCCTGCCCATGCCCACTCCAAACGGATGGGACCACCCACCTCAGTCGCCCACCCACTCGCGCGCCAACTGTGACTGTCACGCATCACGCGTCAAAGCCCACCACCAACCACCCACCTCGCCGCCGCCACCTCTTCGCCATGTCTCGACAACAACGCCACGCGTCCGCCCACGGCCACCGATGTCCGCAGCACCCCCACGTTCGACAACAACGCCACGCGTCTGCTCACGGCCACCAACGTCTGCCAGCGCCCCTGCGTTTCCCATTTGCACCCATGCAACGCCGTTTGCACCACCCCGATTCTGTTTGCATGACATTAATAAATGTATTAATAGTTTTATTACAAACAGAATTGAACTGTTACACTTGAAATGAAAATAAAATAAAATAAAAATCCACTTTTATACCACTTGGGGTGAGACTGGCTGAGACTAATCACCTGATCAATCATTGCCATATCAGGAAACCACCTATGATTCAATTTAGTTCTCATGATCAAATTCAAAAGAATTGAAAACTGCCATGAAATGAAATAAATTCTGAGACAAGTTGAACAATAGCTGTTGTTAAGATATTTGACCAGCTCCACATTCAGCTAATCTGTAGCTGCCAAAGCCATATCTGCTCCCTATGTCTTCTCAGCTGCTCACTCTTGCATCAAATTTTAAATTAGTGTTACTATTTAAACCAAATGAGTCAAAACATTTATTTAAACAAGCTGAAGGGGCAAGACAACAGCGCAGTTCAAGCAATGCAAGGACGCACCATAGGCGGGGCCCCTGAAGCTTGTTTATTTAAACTGCACATCTTGTCTACCTGTATGCCCACCTGTTGTTACAGTTTCTTTTCCCCTTCATCGGCAGATGTTCTATTATTACTCCATGACTGCGCTCTCCTTTTTGTAGTTACCTTCACATTTCCTTTCTCAGGTAGTTACAGCTTTATTTCCTCTTATAGTTTCCATTGTTCTCCAATCATATATAAACCCCATGTACAGTAGAATAACCTCAGTTCCAACTTAGACAAGTGTTGCTCTCAACCTTGCTTGATCTCAATGCTCTCATCTTCTTCATTGTCTTCAGGACCTTTGTCATCATTTGACTTAGCATCTAGAACCTTTGTCCAGTGACTGGGAGTGGACCAAGACTCTGCTTGTTGCTGTTGACTTAGAACAAACCACAATGAAGGCATCATCCATAACACCTGTCACATGCCTGTCACCCATCAAACCTTGTCTCTCAACTATCTATACATAGGGGAACAAGTAGGAATGTGGTCAGGTGTGGGAGGTGTGGACAATTTGGACAGATGTGTGGTAACATGGTAGGAAGATGTTTGTACAAGATGAGAATGTACGCACCTCCCATGGAATAGAACAGGAACTGAACAGACCAAGGGGACCCATCAAGCACAGCTCAGATAAATAACTGGCATTGACACAGTAGACTAGTGACCTGGGTGAAAGGAAACTATCTAGAGTCTTAGAGACTCCTACCCATGAGACACCACCTTATGTACCACAACACCTGGTCTGTGCACAGCAGTGTTATGAGCTCACGCCCCTAACCACAACCTTACAATCCCCCCTAGGGGGCCCACAGGCCTCGTCGCTGGCCAGAGAGTAGAAAGGAGACGACACTGGGATAGATTGGGGTAGAGATAAACTATCTGAAGTCTGGGGAGACTCCAGCTACATTGTACCTACTTATATACTACTCTATGAGGACCCCTTGCGACTCCCAGACCCACCAGCACTCCCCCACTCTGACTCACTCTTATTGTTTTTGGTGAGCATGTGCTTGGGCGCTGCTGCAGTTGCTGTGCATATGAGCGCATATGGGCGTGGCCGCTCTGACTCCACTCATAGACCTCTTCTGGACTGCTCTAGACCCTGACCATAAGGAGCAATGCCTTGAGGCATTGTGCATTCCCATCGCGATCCTTTATAGACATGCGCGCTGTCTTGCGCCTTTGTCTGATGTGTGATGGCTTGATGCGCTGATCCTCCTGATGCACTGATGCCAAGTGTGATGCCATCAAGGTGGCGATCCACCTTCCTAGTCCGGCCGTCCTTCCGTATATAGTATTGGCTGGTTCTTCCAACCATTGTCTTGCCCTCTGGTGAGCGCTCCCATGCGCTGACTCAACTGTTGGTATCCCATAGTGTCCCATAAGGCCCCAGGCCTGTTATAACATGTATAGAAGTCATCCCAGATGACTGTAAGGTGAAACCAAATTTGAGGGCTAGGATTGTGATCCTAACAAGCAGCCTCATGGCCCAAAGGCTATGTGCATGCAGCAACAGACCCAGGTAAAGCCTGGACCCCCACAGCCATTCTCTATCTCCATCTGACCTCCTTTTTGTCTAGCCCCTGGCTGACATCATCTCTTGAGTATCCCTTGGTGTGTCCATAGGCCCTCAGATAAAATATAGAAAAACCCAGAGAAATTTGTTAGAGTTGTAACAGTCTGATCTATAAATATTAATATTATCTGTGACACATAACATGGCTGGGGAGACATTTATGAGATAGACACATGAAGAATGTTACTGTAGAATAGGGAACTGAGATGGGACTTGTCATTGAATTAGGTTTGGGTATTGGTCACATGCACCCTCTGGAATTTTGCAAGTGTCTGTCACCATCCTGTGCTGCAGACAAAAGACAGTTACCAATCAAGCACAGCCCATATGATTAACTTGTAGAATATTGAACATTTTGGCATCTTTATCAGGACTACCCTTGCCATGACGGCTTAGGGCCCCAACAATAGACTTAAGAGTGAGAGAGAATGAGGGTAGGAAGAAACCCAAGAGAACTCGACTGAGGACTCTGGGTATTACTTGCTCAGTTTATATACTACAAAGGTGGTCTGTCCACCACTCTAATAATAGTAGCTATGCTGAGTAAGTATGAGTAAAAGAGATAACATAATTGGCCCCTGTTGCTGCGCATTGGTAAGCCTGAGTCATAGTCCATGAGTCATTGGTCTGGTAGTCTGTAATCTAATCTAATTGTTATATAATCTAATCTAATCTTAGCGCTGACTAGATAAGATAGATGCCAACCTGACTAAGATGTTTGGCTACAGCTATTGTAAAATACAAGAAAAAGAATAAAAATGTCTTAGAGATTTTGACTGTTGAGAACAGGTCATGACAATCTTCCTGAACTCTGTAAGTACTTCCTTACTTAGCACTGCACCACAGTGTTGCCATCTCCATGCATTGACATAACTGGCATGGTAATGTGGCTAGGGAGATAAATAACAGGTGATTGGGAAGATGGTGGGAATGTGGACAATGTGTGGGAACATGAACAGGTATGTGGGAATGTGAATGGGTATGTGGGAACAGGTGTGTGGGAATGTAAACAGGTGTGTGGGAATGTGAACAGGTGTGTGGGAATGTGAACAGGTGTGTGGGAACATGAACAGGTGTGTGGGAACATGAACAGGTATGTGGGAATGTGAATGGGTTTGTGGGAATGTGAACAGGTATGCAGGAACAGGAACTGGTGTGTGGGAATGTGTGTGGGAATGTAAACAGGTGTGTGGGAATGTGAACTGGTGTGTGGGAATGTGGTGCATGGGAAGTTTGAATAAGATTAATGGGAATATGAACAGGTGTGTGGGAATGTGGTGTGTGAGAAGTTTGAATAAGATGGGAATATGAACAGGTGTGTGGGAATGTGAACAGGTGTGTGGGAATGTGGACAACTGTGTGGGAACATGTTGGATATGTGTGGGAAAAGGTGAGAATGTGTCTGAGTTCAGTCATAGTTCAGCTAGGACTGAGCTAGGACTGAGCTAGGACTGAGTTCAATCCTAGTTCAGTCCTAGTTCAACTAGGACTCAGACTGGGCTCGGACTGAACTCAGAGTCTACTCGGAGTCCTAGGACTTTTATATTCAACTCGGAGTGAGCTCGGACTGGACTCGGAGTCCTCGGACTCAGCTTGGACTCCACTCGGACAGGGGGGGGAGAGTAAATTGCTGCCAATCTACCACAAATCTTTCCAACATGTATGACAACACCAAGAGGATTTTGTTGTCCTCCTTGGTGCTTGCCATCTTCAGCTGTATGTACAGCTGGCATCTGTTGATAAAGTTTGTGACCTCCAACATTTTGCTGGAGAACACTGGTGGTTTGGCTATGTACATCAACTTTTGATGAGCTGCTTCCTCCTGCTGGTGTGGGAATATTGAATACTGTCCCTTCTGGTATATTTATGATTGGAGCCAGGGCAGCTGGTGGTAATGCTGCTTGTTGTGTCACAGCACCATTGTTGTTTTGAAGAACCAATAGTTGCACCTCCAACTGCTGAATTGTAGTGTTTTGATTATTCAGCAATTGTAACAATTGCACAGATGTCAGACTTCTTCTCCTTGATCCAACATATTGATATAAAGTGGGGGTGGTGTGAATGGAGATCTAAAAGGTGGCAGTGGTGGTGAAAACAGTGGTGTGACTTCTGCAATAAAATCTGTGTTGGAGTTGGATATTTAAGGTTGGGGGATTCAGATGTAAGATTTGGAACAGTGCTGGTTCCCAATGGTGTTGTACCTCAGTGATCAAGGGTGTGGAGTCAGTTGACTTGGTTGGTGTGTGAAGCACAAGAATGTCAGAAACCAGATCATTATTGTCAAAGGGATCACCAAAAGGATCATGATCAAAATCAAAATCTTCTAGACCATGCAGTGGTACACCAAATACTTCTCTCCAGAAATTATTAGAAGCCCATGTCTCCTGAGAAGATCCCATAGTTCTTGATTTTCCATTGCATACATAAAAAGTGAGGAAAATCTTGGCCTGTCACTTATTTGGGAATGCCACAACCCTCCCTGCAGTGCTTGTACATAAACAGTAAAGTACAGTATTGATTTTTGATAATTGATCATACTAAACTGGGTCCAAACAGTTGTCCAGTTAGCACTATACCCCTAATAGGTATGGCCTTTCTCAAGAGCACATGGTCAAGTGATGGCTACTCTCAAGGATTACAAAATGATTCTAACTAAGTATTTATGGATATAGCTTTCAAAGGCCTAGACCAGGGCAATTTAATGCACACAGGGGCTGGTGAGGCTGGTCCTACAATATGAGTGATGTAACATGTCACTAAATTGGCACTGGTATCCTGTGCACAGGTAACCCTATCAACCAGGTTAGGTTCTTCAGTTTGCATAGACTGGGAACATAAGATGACACTTTTATAGGTGTGTCACAGAACTAGGGGTGACGGTTTTATAGTCCAACAACTAATGATGCTTTATACTCTTCAGAAGAGTGTATAAGCCCCCTGATATCAAGTAGTTCCCTTAACCCTGGGATCTGGTGGCGAGTGTGATGCTCTAGTTACAAAGTGTTGGGGCAGTAAGGATGCATAAGTCAAGTTCTACTATCAGGACTCTCTCGGCGTGACACCTTAAGACCCCAACAGATAGACATATGAGAGGAGAGGAGGGAGAGAGGAGTGGAAACCTGAGAGAACTCAACTGAGGTTTCTGGGTGATAGTTGCTCAGTTTATATACTACAAAGGTGGTCTGTGCACCACTCTAATAATAGTATCTATGCTGAGTAAATATGAGTAATAGGTGCATTGGTAAGCCTGAGTCATAGTCCATGAGTCATTGGTCCAGTAGCCCATAATCTAATTCTAATCTAATCTAATCTTAGCGCTGACTAGATAAAATAGATGCCAACCTGACTAAGATGTTTGGCTACAGCTATAGTAAAATACAAAGAAAATAATAAAAATGTCTTGGAGAATTTGAGCATTGAGAACAAGTCATGACAATCTGGCACTGCCATTCCATTGATTTTAGATTGTTGCACTCCTGATCATTGCGCAACCCTGTTGATGACTTCTTGTCTCAGGGTCATCTCTTCCTGACTAATGGTGTATGCCTGATTTGATACTACAGTCAGCTTCTGCATCTGCAATTGACTATTGCATGGTGATGTCCTTTTTGACCTCCATCTTTCCATAACAAGTGTGGTGATATGAACTACCTGTTATGAGCTCACACCCCATAACCACAACCCTTACATCCCCCTAGGGGGCCCACAGGCCTTGTCACTGGCCAGAGAGTAGAAAGGAGACAAAACAAGATAGATTGGGGTAGAGAGAAACTATCTGAAGTCTGGGGAGACTCCAGCTACAGTGTACCTACTTATATACTACTCTATGAGGACCCCTTGCAAGTCCTTGACCCATCAGCACTCCCCCACTCTGACTCACTCTTATTGTTCTTGTGAGCACATGGTTGGGCACTGCCACAGTTGCTGCACATATGGGTGTGGCTGCTATGACTCCACTCATAGACCTTCTCCGGACTGCTCTAGAACCCTGGCTATAAGGGGCTATGCCTCAAGGCTTCATGCGTTCCCACCATGATCCTTTATAGATATGCACCTTGTCCCACATATTGTCTGATGCATGATGGCTTTGATCCACTGATCTTCCTGATGCGCTGATGCTGAGTATGATGCCATCAAGGTGGCGACCCACCTTCCTAGTCTGGCTGTCCTTCCATATATAGCGTTGGCTGATTCCTCCAACCATCATCTTGTCCTCTGGTGAGCACTCCCATGCACTGACTCAACTGTTAGTGTCCCATAAGGCCCCTGGCCCAATATAACGCATATAGCAGTCACCCCAGATGACTGTAGAGTAAACCAAAATTGAGGGGCTAGGATTGCAATCCTAACATTACCCTCCCTTTAAGGTTTCTTGTCCTGAGAAACCAATGTGTGGCTAAGTCCCACCACCACAGTTGCTGTTCCTGATTTTCTAAAAGAACCCATATCAAATATTAAAGATTCCTGGTTGTCCACCAAGTTTGCTTGTGTGAGTTTTGATACTCCAGTCCTCTACTGGACATCATACAACATTGACAAATTCTTGATCCTTCCAATAATGATTTAACCCTTGGCATCCTGCTGGTTACAATCCTGGCTATTGATCCTTCCTAAGTGCCTACACTTAAGGCTCCCATGTTATAGACTTTAATCCATGCTTTTGATGACCCAGCACCTTACTGGGGTTTTCTGTCCAGAAAAGTGAATTTGCCCAAAATTTTAATTTGTCCTTCAGGCCGTTATTCCAGAGGCATGGCAGATCTATCTCACACACACACACACACACACACACACACACACACTGAGGCTTGTGGTTGTGTGGGATCTGTCCTAACAAGGTGTTACCAGCCAAATCAATATACCTGTATTTTACCTGGAGTTCAGGTAAAACACATGGCTCAGTGTAAAGACCTCATATTATTTCCAGAGCTTTTATTGAGAAATTGGAGTTGTGTGACTCTTGGGCATTATTTACATCTTGTAAGCATGTCTTATAAGATAGCTCAATACTTTACTGCCCCATTTGATTGGGACCTACACCAAGACTTTCACTGTGCTTCCACTACTTTTCTAACATGTCACATCTTCCAAAGTGAGAATTTGTAACTATACTTAGCTTAGATTACTTTTTTCACATCACACATTAACATATGTATCATCCAAATAGTGAGTATCATGACAAGGACTTGCATCAATGACCCCAAACACACCTGCAAAAAGCAACAAGATCATCAAATGGAACCTCTATTGTGGCCAGTAGAGTCTCCAGACCTCAATCCAATTGAACAGCTCTGGACACACATCAAGAGGAGGCTGGCAGGGTATGAAAAACCCCAACAGGAGTGTTGGAATTGTGGAAGAGGGTTGAGGCAGAGTGGAACAACATTGATCCAAATGTCTGTCAGGACTTGATTGAGAGTATGCCTAGGAGGGTTCAAGCAGTGATAAAGGCAAAAGGGGACTATACTAAGCACTAGAATGTACCAATGTGTGATAAAAATGTGCCAGCAACAAAACTGTTGCAATGACATTGCCTTGCAAATGAATTTATATGTTAACAGAAACATGACCAAATAAGGTAAATATAGGGTCAAAATAAGGCTAATTAATAGGGCTATCTTATCCTCATTTATGATTATTTATTGTTATTTTGCCTGTGGCACCCAATCTTAAACTGTGTGAAATCAACAAACATTGCAACAGTTTTGTTGCCTACTGTAGCCCAAAATAGTTTTTTCACATGTCACCAATATGCAGCAGTTTACACTCCTCCCCCCCCCTCCCCCCCTATTAGTTGAATCTGAGAAGCTCATCCTCAACTAACTTTCCCAATGTAGCATCACTTTAAGATATCTTCATTGTAACACCTTCAAATTAGATTATTCTTAATTCCCCATACAACCTTTGTTTCAAGCTACTTTATATGCACTGACACTTTTTGTTATGCAGTGGGTGCAAACAAGGGTGAAGGATGAGCAAGGGTTGGGCAGTGTGGTTGGTCATGGGCATTGGATGGTGAGTTTCAGGTGTGGGTAATAGATGTGGTGGGTTCAGATGGGGACAACATGGCATTTAAGTGAATCAAATAAATTCCATGGCATTATCAGCAGGTCACAAGTTGTTACAAGGTCACTAGACCAAGTCACACAACCTCAAGGAATCAAGGAGAAAGAGAAAAGAAGAAACTCTGTTGCACTGTCTAGGACAGTGACAATCAAGAGCCTAGAGCTCTTGATGTGATGAACTACACTATATACCTCTCACCTCATGCCCATCCTGCAGGATGCTTACCTAACCATGATAAGATATGATATGATATGATATAATGAAAACAATAAGATCTTTAAATAAGATCAAACTGTGACATTACCCCCCCCCTTCTAAATGTTAGCATCCTCAAGAACCTTTGGAGTTTCTCCCAGGTTATGTATGTCTTTGTCTGTTCCTCTCCTGTCTCAGTATACCTGAGTTCAGTTCCTTTTCCATTTTTGCCACTTCCTTTTGAGCTTTTCTAGATATTCACAGCCAAACTTTCCATCTTCCCATCCAAACAGTTTTTTGGACTGGAGGAATTGCATGAAATTCTCATATCTCCTGAACACTCCTTGAGGTATCTTCCTTGGAACTGGTGCATTTGGCTTTCAGCAGCAAAAATCCTTGACCAAATCCTGTGCATTTTCAAGATTTCCAGCTGCTTCCCAATTGGACTCTTCAACTGGGTACCCTTTCCACTTGACCATGTACTGCAGACCTCTCCCTCTGAACTGACTGTCCAGTACTTCCTCCACTTCATACTCCTCTCCTTTCACCTTCACCTCTTCCTCCTTCCAACACCCTCATCCCTCTGCTTCTACTTTGGGAATGCTGGTTCCATATGCAGCTTGAATAATGCATCATTGAAGATGTTATATACCTTCTACACAATCTGGTACACTGCTGATCCTATCTTTGAGTACCTTGTACAGTCCATAAATTTTTCTGTCTAACTTCTTGGACACTCATACATGAGGTAGGTGTTCAGAGTTGATGTACACCTTATCTCCAATGTTGTACTCTCAATATGGTCACTTGCCTTTATCATACTGTTTTGCCATGTGTGCCACCATCTTCTCCAGGTTTTCCCTGCATTATCACATGCTCTCCTCACATTTCCCACTAGATCTTCTACTGCCTTTACTCATGTAGTTTTGACTGAGTCAAACCACTTTTGAGGGTGCTTTCCATAATTTAAGCAGAACAGAGTGTATCCTGTTGCTGAGTTTTCTCTGTTGTTGTGACAAAACTGTGCCAGAGCTAGATGTTCACTCCAACCATCCTGTTTGTCATTGGTGTTCATTGCCAGGAACTCTCATACTTCTTGATTTACAACAAGATGAAGGAAAAGGGTAATGTGAGGTTTTCAATAGACTAAACATGGGTACACATCCAGAAGTATTGCATAGGAAGATACAAAACAAGAAGTTGACAGTCATGGGAGATGATTTTATCTCATCACAGAGATCTTCTCATGATCTGCAGGTTTTGTGAATTTACCTTTTGACATGACCTTGCAGTGCAAGGTGACTTGTTTGATATTTGTAATTGAAAGCATAATGTTAGTTGAGTCACATGAGTTGCATGACTGATATGGTGTCTATGGCTTGCTATGGGACTATGGAGCATTGCCACATTGGTATGGTGCTACACAGTGCTACAGAGCACCCTAGAGCTGGGCCAAGGTTTGCTGATGTAGTATTTACATGTGAACAACTTCTTGTGCTCATCACCAGTAAGCCCCACATCTTGTTTGTACATTAAAGAACCCTCTCCTCAACATATGACAATCTCAAACCTTTACTACATTGTCCATAGTCTTCGCTGTAAAGTCAAGGAAGAATCTCTGCGAATAAACAGTCTGAATGGGAACAGTTGTCAAATGGTACCAGCATAGTTGTTTCAAAGGCTTACACCAAATAGGGAGAATTTCAAATAAAGCACTATCATGATGGTCATGAATTGATGCTAGTGAATGAATGAAGAATAGATGCATACAACATTCCGGATTTCCAAATCTATTTGCCTCAAATATCTGAAGACCACTTACAGCAACTCTGTCGTCATGGGAGCCAGCCTACGAAGATCGTTCCGTTCAATTAATCATGTCATATTGTAGCTAGACCCACAGAGTTATCGCGTTGTAGTACCCAGCGTGTACCATCTTCAGTCTGCTTATATCCTTTAAGGCTATATGCGCGCTTGTATCGAGCAGGGAAATTGTATGGAGTGTTTCCGTTATTGTTGAACATACTCATGGTTTGCGAAAAGTCAATTGTGTCTAGAATTCAACAAATAAAAATGATATGAGTAGACAGTTATCGAGATATACGCACATGTCCTTGTGTCCCCGTTAACAGTTTCGGATCCGGGAGGGGGAAGTGTATACATAGCCATTGGCACCGAGTCGGCACCAATTTGTGCAAAGCCAAAATAGAGCTCATTGCCTGGTGTGAGAGCCTCGCCTCGGTATACAACGATAATGTAGACTTTGCCTCCATTTGCAGTGAAATTCGGATCGTCTGGCTTCACCAGCGTCACGTAGATATAAAATGTCACGTCAATGGAGGTGAAGCCCCCAGAGATCCGGTATTGATAACTGAAAGTGCAATATGTTGGTGGTGGTGTAAAGGGTGCTTAGCTACAGGTAGGAAAGGACTCACGATTTGAAGTAATTAGTGCCAACAGGTGGATCTAGCTGTATTTCCATTTGATGTGTTGTTATCCTATGGTGCTGGCACGCTTCATTTATACTCTACCAGTGCGGGCAGAGATAGCAGATAAGAGTCCACTTCTCGTGCGAATCCATCAGTCAATTTCGGTCTGTAATCGCACCCAAGATTGATCAAGATGATGCCAAGAGTCTTCTTTCCCTTTGTATGCATCAAACTGAGCACTACTACTTACAATACTTCGCCCCTGAGTGCCAAGCACAGGTCATTTGACCGTCCTCTCGATTCAGCTGGACGCCGGCCCCTCCTTCCCAAGAACTGGTGCTCTGTGAGGTCAGAAATGATCCCCTGAGTCCCTTCGATGGGAGCCTGCAACGTTTTTCGTGTCGTCGAGCTTTGTTCGGGGAAGCCAGGCGGGTTGTCTTATAACGAAAATGTCAAAGATGGACATCCATCGCATTAGTAAGCAATGCCCGCACGCTTAGTCATTCGGATTTGAGCTCGTATCCACCTTCCCGCAGTCATATTCTAGATTGGGCCTGTGCTCTGCCTACTCTTGTAACTTACACGGGCATCCCAACATAATCAGAAGGATGGAGTGTGTCATCTACTTGGGTTTCCAATACAGAAATTTCAATCGGCCATTTCCGAAAACGAGGGAAGTCGCTGAAACATGTCTTGGCAAGCGTACTCAGAGAATATGTGTCTCCAAGTTCAAGCACTCATGATTCAACAGAGATTGCAATTCTGCACGAGAACTTTTTAGTCTGTTCACCTTGGAACAGGATAAGTTCTATATCTTACCAGAACCTGTTTTGACTTTGATCTCGCTCCATAGACCAGAATTCAGATACAATTTCTCGCGTGTCAAGTACAGGCAGATTACTCCATTTGTGGTTTATGACATCCGTACGACATCCCGACGATCGATCACAATCTGCTTCTCGCCTGTCGCCTCCAAAGGCCAAAACGTCGCTCCCACGCCAGGCGCCTCAGTCGGATCTATCAGATTTCCATCAGCAAGTACAGTCGAGTCACCAGCAAGCGTGCCGAGCCGGATCTCGTATTTCTGGCCGACTCTGAACCCAAACACCTTTGCGACCTTGGCAATATGGGATGACACCGCGTCTCCCGTGCGCAGGGCAATGGGAGCATAGTCGACGATACTGTGGTTCTTGTAGACCCGCGCCTCGACGACTATCCCGTCTCGCTGTAGCCGGTTCTCAATAAACACGCCTTCTGCGAGTACCTCGCCCTCCGTCCCCTCCGTCGTCGCCGTCCTAGTCAGGCGCCCCCGCCCATCGCGCTTGCCCTGGATCCAATCACCGCCGTACGTCGTCCCATCGCAGTACGCCATCGTCCCCACGCCATGCGGGAGCCCACCCTGTACTTCGCCAATATACCGCCACCCTTCCTCTCGATTCACCAGTACACCCCACCCCTCCTGCCCTAGAATCTCCCACCTCAGTTCCCGTACGTACCCACCGCTCCGTGAGATCCCAAACGTCACAAACGCTGCCTCTCGTGTCGCCTCTGTGCCTCCGATGGCAGTCTGCAACGTCTGCTTGTCGTCGAGCCTTTTTAGATCGTCAACGACGAGGAGATCGAGGTACAAAGAATAATAGACGGCGGGAACGGTGGACCCATCGTCCTTCTTTGTCGGCTTGTCGACTTGCCACTGCCTGACGACGCCAGCGTAAAGGCGATACATATTGAACAGAGGGATCGTCCCCACGATTGGGGGAATCAGTACCAGTGCGATAGTTGCCCCATCCGGACGATTCATCTCGGCACGCAATGTGCTTACGTTGGTCAACTTGAACTCGTGCTCGTCCGCCGCCCGTTTCCGCTCCAGTAGGTCCTCAAACATTTTCCAGTCCCGTTCGTAGAGGTGCTGCTCGGTCTCGAACGCAGACTCATGCCCGTCGATGAAATCGTCTGCGGTCCGATCCTTGTCCTCCCCATCACCATCACTGCGGTACGTCTCCAGGAACCGGCGCGAGCGCAGACCGCATGTCACTAGCAAGCTTATCCACCCGAGTTTTCCGCTTCCGGCATTCGGCCAGCAAAGTTGGGAAGAACAGTTTATAGTTTTCCTCCAGCTGGTCCAGGATGTATCGCCGGTTGACCTGCAGATCAACAAGTTGATCGTAAAAGTCAGTGATCATCTTGAGATCTGAATCATCCAACTCCCGAAACTTGGTAACGACGTTGATCTTATTGAAGCGGTTGAGGGGTGTGAGGATGATGTCGCAGGGAACGCCCCGGGAGCCAATGAGTTTGGGGGACTTTTTTATGAGGTCGATCAACTCGGTTGGTCTCGTGGGCAATGGGTCGTTGAATTTAAAATCGGCCATGTACTTGACATTGACATTGTAGCTGTCGATCATGGATTTTTGCTCGTCCGACAGTTCCCCTTTCCCTTTGACGGAAAAAGCTTTTGCCATTTTTTTGAACCCGCTGATGTTAAAACCGCCCTTGACTTCCTTCTGCGAGTCGGCTGCCACCATTTTTTCCGTGATGCTGCCAACGGCGTTACCACCGTACGTGATGCCGGTGACGACATGCGTGGCACCAATGTATTCAAAATCGTCTTCATCGAGTCTGATAGCATCATGGAGACCATGTACATCGAGATACTGATGTTCAGTGCGGATGCGGACGACTGCGGCTACGGTTGTCGACTGGCTGGAGTCTTTGCTCCGGTCAAGGTATGAGCCATAGCCGCCCATCGAAATAGCGCCGCACAGTATGGATACGAAAGAGACGCAGATATTTGGAGCGTATGTGCCCTGTCTTGGAGGGTCCTGACTTCCTTGTATTCAAAATCAGTGCTTTTCATGGCAATCGTCTTAACTGTCGCCGCTGCGTTTTCGCGATTAAACAGGAACTCATTGCGAAAACTAGACGTGGTCGCGTCGTAGAGCTGGCCCAATTGAACAGGCCTCTCCAATGCTTTGACTTCAAGTTGTTCTTTACTCTTGTCCATCAGGGCGTCGAACCTGACAAGGCGATGATGGGGCTATTACGGTATATATGACAGCACCGCTTACTGAGTACGCCACGACTTGAGTTAAACCAACCTTCCGTGTTGCGGGCTGGTTCAGTGTTCCATCAAGATCCGTGCCATCAGGTTCTCCCGTGCATCAAGCTTCAAGGGCACGGTCGATCCGTCTTAGCATCTGAATGGTGAGATCCACAATAGGAAAGTTCCAAGATAACTTACGTGTGTGTAGTCACGGCGGAGTTCCAAACGATCAAGCAGCACGTTTCTGATCATCGATCATCGATTCATCCCCGATCAATCTCTTCGTCATTTTTTAGAAGGAATCAGGCAAATGTTCTGCATTATTTTATTTCATACAAAATACACTGCAAAGTGGATGACTTCCCGCAGCGTTTACAGCAATAGATTGTTTTCTAAATGGCTAAGCGAGCGGAGTCGAAAGTTTTATTATCTAGGTTTCTAAACCATAACGGTGTGTCGACTAGAATCAAAATAAATATTTTGCGGCTCATTTATCGGCACTTAGATCTCTCATCGATGGACAATAGCGATAGCGATTTTGAAGATGATTTGGATGATTTTACGGTGGTGCAGGCCATGCTGGACTCGCAGGAGGCGCAAATGGAAGAGGATTTAGACATCGAGGCCACTGCAGCAGTCGCCCTAATTGTCCATGGGCTGCAAGAAGCACGACGACTACATACAGAGCGTCGATATCAGCATCGACTCTACCTTGTCCGTGGGGATCTCCTTCAAAATCCTCGGCAAGGAACACCCTGGCAGGCTCTGTACCACAGCGGGAATGACCGGGCGTTCATCACAACGATGGGCTTTGATGTTGAAACATTCCATCTCATTCTCCAGTCTGGTTTTGAAATACAGTGGAATACACAAAATATTCCACGCGCCGATGTACGATCCATTGCAGCTGCTCCACGTCTGAAACGGCGCTCTCTCGATGCCCACGGTGCGCTTGGCCTGGTGCTACACTATCTTAACTCGACAATGTTGGAAATCACGCTGTGTGCCAAATTTTTGCACTCGTTCCAACAACAGTCACCCGCTACATACATTTTGCCCTTCAGATTCTCCTAATGACATTGCGTGGAATGCAGGCTGCCAAAATAGAGTGGCCTTCTGCCCTGCAGTTCGACGAGTACAATGCACTCATCTGTCATGACCTGTTCTCAACGGTCAAAATCTCTAAGACATTTTTATTCCTTTTCTTGTATTTTACAAATAGCTGTAGCCAAACATCTTAGTCAGGTTGGCGTCTATCTTATCTAGTCAGCGCTAAGATTAGATTAGATTAGATAACGATTAGATTAGATTACGGACTACCGGACCGATGACTCATGAACTATGACTCAGGCTTACCAATGCGCAGCAACGGGGGCCGATTATGTTATTACTTTTACTCATACTTACTCAGCGTAGCTACTATTATTAGAGTGGTGCACAGACCACCCTTGTAGTATATAAACTGAGCAAGATAGCACCCAGAGTCCTCAGTCGAGTTCTCTCGGGTTTCCTTCTACCTTCATCTCCTCTACTCATAAGTCTATTGTTGGGGCCCTAAGCCGTCATGGCAAGGTAGTCCTGATAGTAGAACTCGACTGCACTTCATCCTTACCGCCCCAACGCTTCGTATCTAGAGCATCACGCTCGCACCCGGATCCCAGGGTTAAGGGAACTTCTTGATATCTGGGGCATCACACAGTCTTCCGCAGACTCTAAAGCGTTATTTGTTGTCGGACAATAAAACCGTCACCCCTGGTTCTTTAGAGCATCCATAAAAGCTCTATCTTACGTTCCCGGTCTACGCAAACCGAAGAACCTAACCCGGTTGATAGGGTTACCTGTGCACAGGATACCAGTGCCGGAGTAGTGACACGTTACGTCACTCGCATCGTAGGATCAGCCTCACCAGCCCCTACGCACGTTAAATTGCCCTGGTCTAGGCCTCTGAAGGCTATATTCGTACATACATAAATACATCGTTTCGTAATCCTTGGAAGTAGCCGTCGCTTGACCACGCGCTTCTGAGAAAGGCCGTACCTATTAGGGGTACAGTGCTAACTGGACAACCGTTCGGATCCAGTTTAGTGTAATCAATTCATAAAAGTTAAATACCGTACTATACCGTTTACGTACTAGCACTGCAGGGAGGGTTGTGGACCCTGAGTGCATTCCCAAAATAAGTGACAGGCCAAGACCTCCCTCACTTCTTGCGTAACGGAGAATTACGAAGTACGAGATCTTCTTAGATCGCACGGACTTACAGATAGGGAAATCGATAACTTCTGGATAGAGGTATTCGGTGTACCACTGGACGGTCTAGAAGACTTTGATATTGATTACGACCCTTTCGGGCCAGATCCATTTGACGATAACGACCCTGTCTCAGACGTCCCCGCACTTCACACACCAACCGAGTCAACCGACTCCACACCCTCGATCACCGAGAACAACATCAGTGGGAACCTGCACCGTTCCAAATCCTCGTCCCGAACCCCGCAACCTTAAATATCCATAGCCTATTTCATTCCGACGCCCAATACATCGGAGAAGTAGCGCCACCGTTCTCACCACCACCACCAGCATTCAGATCTCCATCGGCATCACAACCGTCGAGATCTCTTTCCCCATTTACACCACCGCCCCTCTATATCCCGATGTCCGATCAAGGAGAAGAGGATCTCACATCAGCGCAACTGTTGCAGTTGCTGAATAATCAAAACCAAACCATTCAGCAACTCCAGGAGCAGCTGTTGTTACTCCAAACAAACAATGCCGCTGCGGCACAACAAGCAGCACTGCCACCGGCCGCCCCGGCCCCAGTAATCAATATACCGGAAGGAACGGTATTCAACATTCCCGCGCCCGCAGGAAACGGCTCATCAAAAATAGATGTAGCTAAACCTCCGGTGTTTTCCGGCAAAATGTCGGAAGTCTCAAACTTCATCAATAGTTGCCGGCTATACATACAGCTGAAGATGGTTAGTGCCGAAGAAGAGGAGAAGATTCTCCTGGTGCTATCATATATGTCGGAAGGATTCGCAGTGGACTGGAGGATAACCTGCTGGACATGATAGCAGATGATGATACGGATGTACCGACATCCGTCGAACAATTATATAGAGACATCAGGGCAGATTTCGGCGATACTGATGAACAATCGTCGAAGATCTCGGAGCTGCGCACCATGACACAGGGCGCACACACGTGCGAAGAACACGTACAGAAATTCAAAAAAGTCGCACGAGGAACAGGGTACCAGGGAAGGGCCCTAGTTGAAGAATTCAAAAGGAGTCTGAACGCAGGGCTCCGAAAACGGATCATGGAAGCCGATGAAGTACCGGCTAATATTGACGAATGGTATCGAAGGTCGACCCGATTAGATCGACAATGGAGACAGGCGAAAAACGAGGAAAAATATTATTCCTCGCGGAACAGTAACTCCGCCAATAGGAGTGAAGGGACCAAAGGCCCAGATACGTCGAAGACGGTAGGAACTGGCCAGCCTAAACCCGCTGGAACTTCAACCAAACCGCGGGATCAGCGAGTCAGAACCGATCGGGAGCTGGGCCCTCCCGGGAAATAATACCACCGGATCAAGACCCGCAGATCCGAACGCCATGGACGTCGACCGAACACAGCGCCCGCCAATGCGCTGCTTCAAATGTGGAAGAATCGGGCATATCGCAAGAAATTGCCGATCTGTTACAGTTCTCCTTTCGTTTCGTCTTCGTGTCTCAGTAAACCGTTTCATCATCATCATTACTGCGCAATGTACCGCATGGACGCTATCTCCTTTCGTAACTACTTTCATATTTCCTTTCTCGAGTAGCTACAGCTTTATTCCTTTTACGGTTCCTTTGTTCTCTAACTATATATAAACCCCATGTATCCTAGAGTAAACCTCAGTTCCAACTTAGACGAGTTTTGCTCTCAACCTCGCTTGAACTCGACGCTCTTCTTCTTTATCGTTCTCAAGACCTTTGTCATCGTTTGACTTAGCGTCTAAACTCTTTGTCCAGTGGCTGGGAGCGGACCGAGACTCTGCTTGTCGCTGTTGACTTAGAACGAACTACGACGAGGGCATCGTCCGTAACACAAGTTGGAACTCAGGAACCGCTCAGTGCTTCGTCACTAGCCAGACACCATTGAGACCCGAACCTCCCAGATCAGACCGCCAAACGACTCCGCTCGTTATAGGCAAAAGTACTACCTTGGACGAAGGGAAGTCTATCCTTCTACAACAAACGAAGGGTGGTACTACGTTTCAACCACCAAGAGAAAGAACCAGCGAGTCCCAGAAAGTTTCTTCGAAGGAGAATATAGAGAAGGAAACCCTGACGAAGAATTACCAGCAGAGATCTGGATTAATTGGTATAACGAAGAAAACAAATCAGATAGCCGATTATTCTTCCCACCAAACAAAGAGCCAGAACTTACTTGGTGGCACGAATTTCGAGACGCTGAGGATCTAACCGACGGAGTCTTCTCCGCACTCGAAGAATCTACTCTTGCCAAGTGGAACGAATACAAGGAACAACAACAGATCGAACTAGATCTAGATTTTGACAACGAGCCGAAACAAGGGGAAAGCTCGAAACAAGCAACAGAACCGAAACAGGAACCTGAAACCGAAACAAAGAAGAATATGGCAGACGAAAAAGAAACATCCCCGAAAGGGATAAAGGGAATCTCCATTGAGAAATTCAAAGGACAACGATCCAAAGCGAAACATTTCATCTATGCGTTTGATGACAATTCGATCTAGATGAGGAACGATTTACCACTGCCAAGAAGAAAATTCAAATACGTTTTCCTACACTTAGGAGAGGAATTAGACGATTGGAAATCCAATATCCGAGAAGAATTAGATGAAACAACTACAGATAAAGGGAAGAAAAAGGAGAGGAACGACGCTCTCTTGGGATAGCTACAGCAGTTTCAAAAAGCGATTTTTAGCCGATTGGGGCGAATCGGACACCGCAGCCAGGACCCTGAATGATCTAGATAAAGTGAAAGTGGGCGGAGATATTGATATCCCCACTTATATTCAGAAGTTCCGATCCCTTATTCAGTCAACCGGAATCACAGGGTTCATGGCGCAGCGGATTTATTTTTGTAAAGGACTCCCAGCATCAGTCGCAGCAAAAATCATTGAAAACCCTGCAGTTATCAACATGGAAACGGCCTATGACGCTGCGGAACGATTACACAACGCTTGGGAAACCCTGAAACTGATGAACCGATCCTCTGGATCAGGAAACACGGAGAGACGTTTCAAATTTAACCGAAACTCGAGGAACTCAGCGTCAGATCAAAAGGGTCAATGCCATAACTACTGGACGCCTTTCAGATGCCCAAAAGGAGGAATATCGGAAAACCGGCAAGTGTTTCCGATGTGGAACTCAGGGACATATATCCAGGGATTGCCCAAACAAAGGGAACGCCCAGACGACGCCCAACAAATCGCCTCCCCCGCAGAATCGCACCATTAGGACCATTGAGGAAACGACCTCAGAAGAATCAACTGCCCAACGCATTAGGGCACTATTGAAAGCACTCCCAGACGAGGAGCGCGAAATACCCTCCAAGAACTAGAACAGAGGGTTTTTAAGAAGGAGACGCCAGAAAGCGGTTGACGCCTCCCATAAAGTTGAACAGTTAGCACTCGATTCTGTAATCGTACAATCCAATAATGATAAACGGATCTCAATTACTGTGCAAACGAACGATAAACCCGCTGAAATATCCGCCCTCATTGATTGTGGAGCAGAAGGAAACTTCATTGACGAACGAATATCAAAAGATTGGCCAAAGGAAAAACTAAAACAACCGATTAAAGTCAAAAACGCCGATGGAACTATTAACCAGAATGGCATGATCACGCATCGAACCATCTTACATATTCTATCAAAGGAAAACCATATGATAATTGGTTATGGTCACCAACTTAGGGGATCAAGAAATCATCTTTGGAATACCATGGCTGGAAAAACATAACCCGACTATTGATTGGCGAAAGAAAACCCTCCAAATAGACGACGATTCAAAAGATGACAAACCTATTTGGCGCATAGCGCTAGATACTCAACAATGGGGAGAAACGAATATTGGATAAGAGTAAAAACATCGGGTCACAAGCGTTTGAACACCAAGCAAAACGCGACGAAACGCCGACCGTTTTACCACTTGAGTACCTTCCCTGGCAGTCTACCTTTGAGAAAAAAGCATCGGAGCGTTTCCATCATCACGACCATGGGACCATGCAATTGAACTCAAAACCGGATTTTACGCCGAAAGTTAGCAAAATCTACCCACTATCACTAAAGAACAATCAACGCTCGACGAATGGATTAAAGAGCAATTAGATAAAGGGTACATTCGACCATCCAAATCGCCACAGGCATCACCATTTTTCTTCGTTTCAAAGAAAGAGAGCGGCGCCCTTAGACCTTGCCAGGACTATCGTTACCTTAACGAATGGACGATAAAAAACGCCTATCCATTACCCCTAGTTTCAGACCTAATGACGAAATTAGAAGGTGCAAACTATTTCACTAAACTTGATTTGCGCTGGGGATATAACAACGTTCGAATTAAAGAAGGCGATGAATGGAAAAGCGGCCTTCATTACGAACCGAGGGTTGTATGAACCTACAGTAATGTTCTTCGGCCTTTGCAATTCGCCCTCGACATTCCAGACCATGATGAACGAATACTTCCAGGACATGATTAATGAAGGATGGCTTATTATCTACATGACGATATTCTGATCTGTGGGGAAAACGAGGGACGAAGTACAGAAACGAACCGAAAGAGTCTTAGAACGCTTACGGGAAAGGACCTATTCTTGAAGTTAGAAAAATGCAAATTTTGCGTTCAAGAAGTCGAATTCTGGGTATGGTCATTACGCCTGGTCATATTCAAATGGACCCAGTGAAACTCGCCGGAATCAGAGATTGGCCAATCCCACAACGGTCAAACAAGTCAGATCTTTCCTCGGATTCGGAAATTTCTATCGACGGTTCATCGGCAACTTTGCTGCTATAGCAAAACCGTTGACGGACTTAACTAAGAAAGGTTTAACTTTCAGTTGGACGCTTGATTGCCAGACGGCTTTTCGATGAATTAAAAAGAAAATTTTCGTCAATGCAGTCCTACGCATGCCAGACCCCACAAGCCTTTTATCCTCCAGACAGACGCTTCCAATAAGGCCACTGGAGCAGTATTGAAACAAGCCGACACCTCCGGATCCCTTCATCCTTGTGGCTTCATATCACACGCCTTAACCGCGACGGAACAGAATTACCAAATTTATGACCGAGAACTACTGGCTATTATTAAAGGATTACAAGCATGGCGACACTTGCTGCATGGATCTCCGCATCCAATTATAGTCCATTGCGATCACAAAAACCTCTCATTCTATAGAACTCCGCAACGGTTAACACCTCGACAAGCTCGTTGGTCTATGATGCTATCGAATTTGACCTGAAAATAGAGCACGTACCAGGGACGAAAATGTTTGAAGAATGCATTATCGCGCCGTCCTGATCATATGAAAGATACGACATACTGGACGATGTTATCATGTTACCCAATAACAAGTTCATTCGCCTTATTGCCACAGACCTTGCTCAGAAAATCCGAGATGCTACATCACTTGACAGTTTTGGAAAACCATCATTGAAGTCATAGAAACGCAACGCGCTCCACCTATTAAATCCAAACTCCAGATTGGGCGTTTGTCGACGGCATCGTTCGATACACTGACAGAGCATATATCCCTGATCTTGGAACACTCCGCACCAGCATTATCAAAATGGTCCATGAATCGCCCACTTCCGGGCATCCTGGACGCTTGAAAACGTTAGAATTGCTACAACGAGATTACTGGTGGCCAGGAATGTATAAACACGTCAAGGAATGGATCACCGGATGCGCCACATGTCAGCAAATGAAGGTGAACACTCACCCCAATACCCCAGCCCTCCTACCAATCGGGTCAAAGGCGACTCGACCATTTCAACAAGTGACTCTGGATTTTATTACCGACCTTCCCATTTCCGACGGATTTGACTCAATTTTGGTCACGGTGGACCATGGTCTTACGAAGGGGTAATTCTTACTCCTTGCAAGAAAACCATCGACGCACTAGGAACGGCAGACCTCTACATTTCCGAAATATTCAAGCGCTTTGGTTTACCAGATGTACTTATTTCTGATCGAGGACCGCAATTCTCAGCAAGGTCTTCCAAGAAATCAGGAAAACACTAGGAATCGATCATAGAATGAGTACTGCCTATCATCGCAAACCGATGGAGAGACGGAACGAGTTAATCAAGAACTAGAAGTATATCTTCGAATATTCTGTGCAAATGAAGCGCACACTTGGAAACAACTATTACCAATCGCCGAGTTTGCCCATAATAACCGCCACCATGACTCAGTTAAAGCGTCGCCTTTCCAACTTATGTATTGGAACAAACCCTGTTGGACTACCTACGCGGCGCAGAAAATGACGACACCGGCAGCAGAAGAACGACTACAATTACTACGAAAGGCTAGGGAAGAGGCGCTTGCTGCGCATGAATTAGCTAGACAAATGGTGGCTAGACGAATCAGAGACAAGTCAATCAAATTCAAAATAGGAGATAAAGTTTGGCTCGAAACAGAAACCTTAACATTCCATACCAGTCCAGAAAGCTAGCCGCCAAAACGAGAAGGACCCTTCCCATTGAGCAAGTGTTAGGACCAGTAACGTATAACTCAAACTCCCAAAACAATGGCGCATTCATCCAGTCTTCACACGTCACTCCTTATGCCATATAGGGAGACTGAAACACATGACCAAAATTACACGGCCCCGCCTCCTGATCTGTAAATGGACAAGAAGAGTTTTGAAGTTGAAGCGGTTCTTGCACACCGAAAGCTGCGGGGCAGGATATCAGTATTTGGTTAAATGGAAAAATTACGGTCCGAATGACAATTCCTGGGAACCTGAACGCAATTTAGGCAACGCTGCGGATATCCTGCAAGCATATAAACAGAGAAGACAGCTGTGAAACAATTATGTCTCGCTATCATAACCGTCGAATCCTTAAACAAAATATCCGATACACGAAGAAATACTGTTCTACTCGAGGACGATATTCTCCAAAACTCTACGAAAGATTTCGAGGACGGATCATTAAAATTCCCATTTATCGTCTTCCAACGTCTCCGTTAGGATTACCACGATTCTCTAAAATCATCCGGACACGAGCAGTCCGACAAACTGCGCCTAGAGCCTCAAGACTAACCACCGGACACTTAAAACATCCACAAGGACATGTAGAATTCCCATTTAATGCCCACCTTCATTATCTCCCAAAATACATGGATCTTACGTTCGATCCTGAAGAATTGCCATATTACCCCGAAGCCAGATCATACCTTCCATCACCCAACATACCTCTGAATCACAGATATGAGGTGTACGCTGAGATGGCCCTTCGAAGGGAAGAACCGGAAAAGTATGTCTTCGTTCAACAGCTAAAACGTGCTGGCAAAGAAATCGAAATATACCGCTGGATTGCTGATCGGCACGTCCCAAATGCACAAGCCAATTTCAACGACGCAATGGACAGCCTGGACTTCCTGAATGCAGTTGTTGACGATCCGGTCATCCCCGATGCACCGGAACAAGCTGTCACACAAGGCAATGACCCTATCACTGACACCAGCATGAGAACGAGGTTTCCACCACTACCAGGAGAATGAACAGGAATGAATAAGCGAATCAGAAGATCTGATGGAGAACTTGAATACGTTCCCACCATCAGAGCGCCCATGTCCTCTTATCAGTTCTCGGAAGAAGAACTCCTGACTGTCAATTATGATGACGAGGTGTTCAATTGAACATAAAAGGACGCTTCAAAGTGCACCGGATTTCCCAGACTATCCATCACAATCATGCCCGCTTTCTTCATTACCATCGCCTACCTCATTGCCTTCGCCTTTGCCCTCCTGGTCACAGCATGTGGCCATTGTTACGTCGAACCCGCCGCCGTCCTCTCGCCCTTCCTCGCCGCCGCCCACGACCTCCCCCTCGAGGTCTTTGTCAACACCACCATCACCATCGACGACTTCGAATTTGCCGATCTCCCCGAGCTCCACGAACATCCGGTAGAACTCGCTGACACCGTAACTGTCCCCATTATACCCGTTCCGCCCGTCGTCCCTCGCCCCCGCAACGCCATGCTTGACAACGTCAGCGACAACCTCGCCACCTTGGTCACCTACTTCAACTTGTTTTCCGAACCCCTTGATTTTATCACCGCCCTCACCCTCACTACCGACCCGCACACCCTCACTTATGAAGAACGGGACACGATGCTCGCTCAAGCAAAACAGTTACAGCGAGCAATTCAAAGCTTACAGTGGCGAGTGGAGACTGCCGACAAGGACGTCGGTAATATTATCAGTTGGTTGGAATCTCGGCAGGACCACGGCTGGACGAACTCATGGTAGAAGTCGGCGACTTCTCGCATACGAAGGGGGTAATGTTACAGTTCTCCTTTCGTTTCGTCTTCGTGTCTCAGTGAACCGTTTCATCATCATCATTACTGCGCAGTGTACCGCATGGACGCTATCTCCTTTCGTAACTACTTTCATATTTCCTTTCTCGAGTAGCTACAGCTTTATTCCTTTTACGGTTTCCTTTGTTCTCTAACTATATATAAACCCCATGTATCCTAGAGTAAACCTCAGTTCCAACTTAGACGAGTTTTGCTCTCAACCTCGCTTGAACTTGACGCTCTTCTTCTTCATCGTTCTCAAGACCTTCGTCATCGTTTTGACTTAGCGTCTAAACTCTTTGTCCAGTGGCTGGGAGCGGACCGAGACTCTGCTTGTCGCTGTTGACTTAGAACGAACTACGACGAGGGCATCGTCCGTAACAGTCCAGGCTTTACCTGGGTCTGTTGCTGCATGCACATAGCCTTTGGGCCATGAGGCTGCTGTGCACAGACTAGGTGTTGGGGTACATAAGGTGGTGTCTCATGGGTAGGAGTCTCTAAGACTCTAGATAGTTTCCTTTCACCCAGGTCACTAGTCTACTGTGCCAATGTCAGTTATTTATCTGAGCTGTGCTTGATGGTTCCCCTTGGTCTGTTCAGTTCCTGTTCTATTCCATGGGAGGTGTGTACATTCTCATCTTGTACAAACATCTTCCTACCATGTTACCACACATCTGTCCAAATTGTCCACACCTCCTCCATGTTCCCATACCTGACCACATCCCTACTTGTTCCCCTATTGTGACAGGTGTTATGGATGATGCCTTCATTGTGGTTTGTTCTAAGTCAACAGCGACATGCAGAGTCTTGGTCCACTCCCAGTCACTGGACAAAGGTTCTAGATGCTAAGTCAAATGATGATGAAGGTCCTGAAGACAATGAAGAAGATGAGAGCATTGAGATCAAGCAAGGTTGAGAGCAACACTTGTCTAAGTTGGAACTGAGGTTATTCTACTGTACATGGGGTTTATATATGATTGGAGAACAATGGAAACTATAAGAGGAAATAAAGCCATAGCTACCTGAGAAAGGAAATGATATAGAATATGTGTGATCATGGAGTAATAATAGAACATCCACCAATGAAGGGGAAAAGAAACTGTAACAACAGGTGGGCATACAGGTAGACAAGATCTAGATGTGCAATTTAAATAAATGTTCTGACCCAATTGGCCCAAATAATAACACTAATCTAAAACCTGATATGCAAGAGTAAGCAGTTGAGAAGACATAGGCAGCAGATATGGCTTTGGCAGCTACAGATTAGCTGAATGTGGAGCTGGTCAAATATCATAACACCAGCTATTGTTCAACTTGTCTCAGAATTTATTTCATTTCATGGCATTTTTCAATTCTTTTGAATTTGACCATGAGAACTAAATTGAATCATAGGTAGTTTCCTGATATGGCAATGATTGATCAGGTGACTAGTCTCAGCCAGTCTCACCCCAAGTAGTGTAAAAGTGGATTTTAATTTTATTTTATTTTCTCATTTCAAGTGTAACAGTTCAATTCTATTTGTAATAAAGCCATTATTACATTTATTAACGTCATGCAAACAGAATCAGGGTGGTGCAAACGGCGTTGCATGGGTGCAAATGGGAAACGCGGGGGCGCTGGCAGACGTCGGTGGCCGTGGGCAGACGCATGGTGTTGTCGTCGAACGTGGGGGGTGCTGCGGAAATCAGTGGCCGTGGGCGGACATGTGGCGTTGTCGTCGAGACGTGGCGAAGAGGTGGTGGCGGTGGCGAGGTGGGTGGTTGGTGGTGGGCTTTGACGCGTGACATGTGATGGTCGCAGTCGGCGCGCGAGTGGGTGGGTGGGCAAGCGAGGTGGGTGGTTGGTGGTGGGCTTTGACGTGTGACACGTGACGGTTGCGGTTGGCGCACGAGTGGGTGGGTGGGCAAGCGAGGGGGATCAGGCAGGGCGAGTGGGTGGAGGGGCATGCATGGATGGGCTGGTTTCGGTAATTAACCTTTCAGCTCGTTGTAAAAAAGGTAAAAAAAGTAAAAACATACGACAGGGCCCAGACGAACCCGTTCGTCTGGGCCCTGTGGTTTGGTGAGTGGTGTTGTCGGGCGTGAGTAGATGCAAACGGGGGGCGACTTGGCGGGCAAATTGGTCGGTGGTGGGAAAGGTGGTGGTGGGAATGGCGGCAATGCGAATGGCGGTACGTGGGCGACTGGGAACTGGTGGCTGGGAGGACGAGCGGATCGTCGGGGGTTGGTTAAAAGATAACTAGGCAGAAAAAAACAGTTAGCTGTAAAAAACGAGAGAAAAGATAAAAAAACATACCAGGGGCCCAGACGAACAATTCGTCTGGGCCCCAGTGAGGGTGGCGTTTGGCGTGTATGGGCGTGAGCAGGGTGGGCGAACGGAGGCAAATGGGCGGGTCCGTCGACGCGGCAGGGTGGTCGTTGGGAGTGGCGAGTGGCGGTGGGGGTGACCGTGACCGTGTGGTGGTGGCGGCGTTGACGCGGTGGTGGTGGCGGCGGTGACGTGGTGGTGGTGGCGGCGGTGACGTGGTGGTGGGGGAGGTGACAGTGACCGTTGGTGATGGTGTGAGAGGCGGCAGGTGGTCGTCAGAGGGTGGTGACGAGCGTGGGGGTGGCGGTAGTGGTGACGGACGATGGGGACGATGGCGGTTGCGACACGACGTTGGCAGTGGTGACGATGGTGAGAGGCGGGCATGGTGTGGTGTAATCGATCACGCAACCACGGTCACGTCACCAGCAGGGCAGTCACGTGTGGGTCACGGGGAGCAGTAAACAGTAAATGGCGCGTCGCTGCCATCACGTGGAGCCTCGTCTGTCCTCGTGTCACAGTGTCACAGTATGTATATATATGCTGTGGTTGACGAAACTGCCCCCACACTGCTCGGAGTCCACTCGAACTCCGAGCACCATCAGTCCTAGGATTTCCGAGCTCAGTCCGAGACTGGGCTCGGACTCTATTAGGACTGACCTCGGACTACGAGGCCGAATTTGGCTGAGTTTCCAGCCAAATTCACTTGCAAACAAAAAAAACTCGGACTCCGAACTGAGTCCTCGTATTCCGAGGACTGAGCTTGGAGTCCGAGCATCTTAGGGGGCTAAGAGTAAAGTGCTCCCATGCAATTACCACACCACATGGTGCACATATAGTTTCCACACAATATACTCTTGGTGGAATGAAACAATCTCTGGCAACTCTTCTATTTGATGGCTCTGGTTGATCATGTGGATGTTGATTCTGTTGATTTTCTGGCATCCAAGGCCATGTTTCATCTGCCCTCCTCAATGCTCTTCTGTATCCACCCAATGTTTGCTGCCTGTGGTTGATAAGATGTTGTTGCCATTTTCCTTGGTGCCATCTACAGGCTTGTGTCCCTGCTACCTTATCATTGCTGCAATTTGCAGCATGACATTTTCTTCCATGTATATCTTCATGATATGCACAATATACACCACCACATGCATTAGCCAAATCAGATATACAATCTCCATATGCACAATACTGGTGATGGGTTTAACATTGATTTTTTCTCCTGATATCAAACTTACTGTGTGCCCTATGACAATTCCATCAACAACAACCATCTTTACCAGTCCATGTTCACCTTCTGCAGTACCAGCAGATCCTTGTGCAGTTGTGATATCAATATCAGCATGCTCTCCACTTCCTATAACATCTGCCCTGGTTTTGTATTTTTGTGTGCACTCATCACACTTGTGCTCCAGAGCTCCCCATATAACTCCTTTTTGTCCAAGGTTCACAAATGCCTCTCTTGTGACTTCATCACCTGCAAGGTCACTCTGTATTGTAAGATATACATCCTCCTTTGATGCAATAAAGTGGATGGACTCCTGAATAAATGCCTGCCAGATCTGCCTACGGGACAATTTACCCATTCCTGGCAAAAATTTATGAGAAATTGAATTCCAAAATGCTGCATATGTTGCAGCAGAGGTATGGAAGTTATAGAATCCACTCAGCACTACATTTGTGAAGAAACGATCAGCCCACAATGCTCTTCCAATCTTGATGTACTTTGCAGAGTTGAGATAGATTCTGTTAGATTTACTTGTGTTCTGAATTTTGACCTTCTCATGATCAGCATAATACAATCTGTTGCATCCAGGACAATGCCCACAAGGTACTGGTACTTGGTCATAGACACAGAAATTTTTTATCAATTTCACAATAGGAATGTCACGTAAAGTTGTATGCTGAACAAGAGAATGTGGATTACATGTATCAGTCTCACAAACAACAGCATCTGGACATATCATGTGGACTGGCTGGATATTTCTATTGGAGATAGGTTTTATTTTTCCAATGAATTTTCCCTTCTTGTTGCAGGGGTATGATTTCAATAGCTTGGCAAACAAGTCAAGCTTAAGGCCAAGTGCCCTAGCAGTAGCACTTTCATTGACAGTCATACTAGATCTCTCATCCATCAAGGATCTTTCCCCTACTTTTATTAAAACTTGTCTTGCCAGTGCTCTGATCCATCCAGTGGCAGTACTACTCTTCTCCTCTGGATAAACAGCATTTTGTTGATGGCCATGTAAGTTCAGAAGGCTGACATTTTCAGTCATTGTCAGCAAGAGCATCACAACTGTTGATAGTGTGATTGTGGAATTAAAGTTGGCCTGAATAAATTGGCTGAAGACACTGAACCTAATGTCTGGAAATGGCTGTTCCTCTGCTGCTGCAACTACAGGCAAACAAGCCAAAAGTCCAAATATTTGCCATATGACCATATATTTTACAACAATTCTGGACAACATAAGAAAACTATCACAGCAATGTAGCCAACAATGAAATAAAGACCATCAATGCTCACATACAGTGACTCAAAAAAGTGATTCAATGTTTGGTGCTTTTGGATTGTTTGTAGAATAACTCAAGAACAAAGACAAACAAGGGTAAATAATAAGGTACTGAGTAAGAGCAGTACATCAGAGCTACATGACAATAAAAAGGTTATGTAATTAGGCACAGTATTTACTGAGATATGGGCACTTTAATCTTATGACTCATTGAATCACTTATTTGAGTGTGCATCAGAAACATCAGAAACTGATATCAATCAGTTGCTATGACTTGAAATTGATAAAGGATGGTTATCAAAATGATGGTACCTTGACATTAATGCTATGTAAGCAGTGCAAACATGCCAGGGCACCCCACTTCTGATATGCACCCCACCTCTGCTGCTCACAAGGAAAACATTATTTCACTTGCCTCCCGTGGCCACTCCACCTGCTATATTGCCTCTCACATTAGTATTAGCTAGCCTATTGTCTCCAGAGTACTCCAAAACCTTCTCCCCAATTGACAAACACCACATCTTGGTTGTCTGTCCAAGCTCTCTACCACTGCCACTTGCTCCATCCCCTCACAGATCACCACTGGCAAGGCCGCAAATGCTGTCCATGTTACCAGGCACATGAACACTATCATCCCCAACCCAGTCTTCACCAAACCAGTCAGGTATGTCCTCAAGAAGCATCCATTCAAGGCAAGAAGAAAAAAACTGCCCACCACACTGCACAGAAGGAAATGGTTGGCATTTGCTCTGAAGCACAAGGAGTGAACAGTGGAGGATTGGCAGAGGATTATTTGATTAAATGAGACTAAGATCAAAGATGGGAGGCAGAAGAAAGTGGTGGATGGGCTGATTGAGAGGGAGGTCCAAGGAATGGTAAACTTTGGTGGTGGGAAGATCATGGTATGGGGTTGTATGAACTAGAATAGTGTTGGGGAACTTGCTGAGGTTGAGCAAAGGACAGGTACTGACCTGTCTGTGGACATTTTGAGCAATTAATTACTGCCCAGCATAGAAGAATCTGGAGTTGCTGATGAGGAGTGCATTTTTCAGCAGGACAATGGCCCCAAACAGACCTCCAGAAAGGCTAGGAGCTGGATGGAATAAAATAATACCTCCATTCTGAACCAGCCCTCACAGTCTCCAGACCTTAATCACCTCTGGAATTACATAAAATCATAGTTGTGCCCAGAAAATGGAGTATTGAGCTTTGGGAGAGAGTGGCAGGGGTGTGGAATGATATAGCACCAGAGGTGTGTCAGAACTTAATTGAAACCATGCTTAGAAGGGTGAAAGCAGTGATAACAGCAATGGGGGTAATACAGAGTACTAGAATAACCATTTCTTATATTTCCTATACACACTCAAAAAAGTGATTCAATGAGTTGTCAAATCAAAGTGCCCATATCTCCATGGATACTGTACCTTATTACATAATAAGTTTATCAGCATGTAGCTCTGATGTACTACTCCTACTCTCCCCCTCATTGTTTACCATTGTTTGTCTTTGTTCTCGAGTCATTCTACAAACAGTCCAAAAGCACCAAACATTGAATCACTTTTTTGAGTCACTGTATGTCCCTTCTCCTTACCCTTCTTGCTTTTAGCTTCCTTGTTACCTTCCTTGTCACCTTCCTTGTCACCTTTATTTTCCTTCTTCTTCCCCTTCCCTTTACTATTCCTCAACTTGTTAAATTTTTCCAGGTAAGCAGACAGGTCATTGAATGAATAAGATGTTTTAGTGAACCCCCATAACTCCAAGTCATCTGGAGCCCCTTCAGCTCCCTCCAGCCACATTTGCATTTCAGGATAGTCTCCAATTTTCTTGAAGAAACGCTGCACATGAGAGTGCCACATGGTTTTACTAACAAACAGTTCAACAACTGAAGTCTTGTTGAGCATATTGGGAGATGGCCAACTGCCCTCTCTGTACATATTCTGCATAGTGTCAATGGCCTTGACACAGGCCTGATATTTAGCATAGTACACCTTGAGTCCTACATCTTTTGTGGACTTTCCTGTGAGATGCTTGGGAATGCCCAATGCAGTAATAAGTCCATCAGTTGACAATAAACCATGTACTCCCTTGCTCTCTGGAGCTGGAGTGGTGGAATGAGCAGGAGTAGGAATTGATATAGGAGTGGATGATGCAGAAGGGACCTGAGACTTATCATACTCCTACATTGCTAATTAGTTTGATCTCAAATTATCCATTGAGTACTCACCAGACACATGTTGATATTAAATATTCCATCAGCATATGACCATTCAATCTCTTCCTCATCCTCAGGATCATTCAATATGTCCTGGTACTGTCCCCTGACACACCAATTGCCATTTTCCAATATATAAATCCTGGGGTTTTGAGCTACATGTTTAAATGTGAGCAAGATGAATGAAAATGAGAGTTGGACACTTACTTTCAATGGGGTGATATTTCTTCTGCATTTGTTTCAAAATGACAATCAAATTATTGTCAGTGGTGGTTTTGACAACCAGGGTAGGCTTGAAATTAGTGGGATGTGAAGACTCTGACCTCCCCTTTGGGAGGCTTGAGTCTGTCTCCTAAGACCTCAGGTACATCTGCAAGGCTCAGCACATTCCCAAGTGATTTCCCTCTGATAATGCCTCCTGTAGTATGGGATGCACCTTGAAGAGCAATTCCCATGTCTATGTCTTTCCCAAGAGGTGATTACACAGATTTGTCACATAGAGAGGCTCATACCTTCACTAGCCTGTCCAAATACATTTCCAATTTCAAGTTCTCCATCATCAGTCTTTGAGTTTCCACCATTTCCAGCCTTGCCATCTAGGTCATGAAGGTGACATCAGATTTAAATGTAAACTTGCCAAATTCTCAGTCTCAGTGAAATCCTCCTGCTGTGTGGTCATCAGCTTCCTCCTCAATTTCCTTTAAATAATCTGAACATACCAACTTCAAGCCATCAGCTAGATGAGCCTCTTTCTCCTTCTCCCCAGTTCTTTCTACCTCCTCCTCCTCCTCCTCCTCCTCCTCTTCCTCTCCCTCATTGGTGGTTTCCTCTTCACCATCATCATCATCCTCATCTATTTCATAGCTGCTGCCACTTTCCTCACTTCCTCCCTCCTCAATCACCATGTCAGAGTGATGAGGTGCAGCCTTCCTGGTTGGCCTTCCACTGGTACTAGCCAAAGGCACAGTGTTACGGACGATGCCCTCATTGTGGTTTGTTCTAAGTCAACAGTGACAAGCAGAGTCTCGGTCCGCTCCCAGTCACTGGACAAAGAGTCTAGACGCTAAGTCAAACGATGACAAAGGTCTTGAGAATGATGAGAAAGAAGAGTGTCAAGATCGAGCAAGGTTGAGAGCAAAACTCGTCTAAGTTGGAACTGAGGTTACTCTAGGATACATGGGGTTTATATACGTTTGGAGAACAAAGGAAACCGAAAAAAGGGATGAGGCTGTAGCTACTTGAGAAAGGAAATGTAAAAGTAACTACAAAAGGAGATAGCGTCCAAGCTGTACACTGCGCAGTAATGATGGATATGAAACGGTCCACTAAAACATGGAGACAAGACGAAAAGAGAACTGTAACATTACCCCCTTTGTATGCGAGAAGTCGCCGACTTCTACCATGAATTTGTCCAGCCATGATCTTGCCTGGATTCCAGCCAACTGATGATGTTGCTGACATCCTTGTCAGCAGTTTCTACTTGCCACTGCAGACTTTGAATTGCCCATTGTAATTTTTTTGCCTGGGCAAGCATCGCGTCTCATTCCTCATAGGTGAGGGTGTGCGGCGGTGGTAAGAGTGAGGGTGGTGATGAAGTCAAGTGGCTCGGAAAATAGGTTGAAGTAGGTGATCAAAGTGGCAAGGTTGTCGCTGACGTTGTCAAGCATGGCGTTGCGAAGGCAAGTGGCAATAGGCGGAGCGGGTGTGGGAGGGACGGTAATGGTGTCATTCAGTTCTGCTGGTGTTCATGAAGTACAGGGAGGTCAGCGAACTCTAAGTCGTCAATGGTGATGGTGGTATTAACAAAGACTTTGAGGGGGAGGTCCTGGGCAGTGGCGAGGAAGGGCGAGAGGACAGCGACAGGTTCGACGTAACAATGGCCACATGCTGTGACCAGGAGGGCAAAGGCGAAGGCAACAAGGTAGGCGATGGTGGTGAAGAAAGTGAGCATGATGTGACAGATAGGTTGGGGAATCTGATGCACTCCAAAGTGTCCTTTTATGTTCAATTGAACACTTTGTCATCATAATTGACAGTCAGGAGCTCTTCTTCCGAAAATTGGTAAGATGACGCGGGCACTCTGATGGTGGGAACGTATTCAAGTTCTCCATCAGATTCTTCTGATTCGCTTAATTCATTTCTGGTAACGGTGGAAACTTTGTTCCCATGCTCGGTGTCTGTGGTAGGGTCATTGCCTTGTGCAATGGCTCATTCTGGTGCGTCAGGAATAACAGGATCATCAACGAACATGTTCAGGAAGTCCAGACTATCCATTGCATCGTTGAAATTGGCTTGTGTGTTTGGGACATGCCGATCAGCAACCCAGTGGTATATTTCAATCTCTTTGCCAGCGCGTTTTAGATTCTGGATAAAGGCGTATTTTTCAGGGTCTTCTCTTCGAAGGGCCATCTCAATGTACACCTCATATCTGTGATTCAAAGGTATGTTGGGTGATGGAAGATATGATCTGGCTTCAGGATAGTATGGTAATTCTTCAGGATTGAATGTAAGATCCATGTATTTTGGGAGATAATGAAGGCGAGTGTTGAATGGGAATTCTACGTGTCCTTGG
>JAEBUS010000132.1:78841-107065 GCA_023014475.1 Amanita pallidorosea | reverse complement strand
ATGACCCGAGACAGGGACAGCCTCGTCAACGAACTGACACAAGGAGAGAAATGGGTGGAAGGGCAGGAGATAGAAACCGGTCTGAGATACAGACCAAGATCACAAATTGGTTGGTGCGAAGAGGAAGAGGATCAGGCCATGGCGAGAGGGACGGTCAAAGTGTGGCGAATGCAGAAGGGCGAGCGGAGGCGAACCCGAACTCATAACTCACACCTCACAGCACACGAACCTAAGTCCGACCTCGCCCAGACGGGGTAATGGACTCACAGCGAAGGTTGCTTCACACACCACTCGACAACACAACAGCGGAGGACATCACAACGAGGAGTAGGAAGCCCTACCATGTACTTGCTAGTATAAAGGGGCCTAAACACGGAAAAAAAAAAAAAAAAAAAAAAAAAAAAAAGACTCTAGATTATGTTAGGATGGATCCCACCACAACCACAAGCCTCAGTTGAGACGATAAGAAAAGAGGATGTATTGACACAGTAGATGAGTAACCTGGGTGAGAGGAAACTATCTAGAGTCTTAGAGATTCCTACCTACAATGCTCTACCTTATATACCCCAACCATGGTCTGTGCACAGCAGCCTCATGCCCCAAGGGCTATGTGTGCACAGCAACAAAACCATGGTGACTATCTGTGCCTTCCCACTATGCCCCTATCCCCATACAATCCTATTGTCCTGCTATTGGCACAACCCCTGGCTGACATAACTGCTGACCTAATTGTTGGGCACCTTGATATAGGGGTTGGCACCTATCTGTCTTGTATAGCTATGCATCCATAGGGCCCCAGAGAAAATAGATAAAAATATAGAAAAAGTCCAAGAAAATTGTATAGTCGTAACATGTCTACTGTCCATTCCATGAACTCTCACATGGAGGTAAATGCCACACTGCTAATTGTGAGAAGGCAAATGTAGCAGGAACCCTTGCCTGTGAACAGCATCAAGGGAAGTGGAGGATGCACCTAATGAATCATAGGAAACAGGTCATGGGTGGTTACAGGAGAGCTTTGAGAAGGCCTGGTGACATAGTGCCTTGGACACCTCAAGCACCACATCAGGTGCACCCTCATGATGAAGAAGAGCAGGAAACCAGAGGCAGGGATTGCTTCATTCCACCAAGGATATACTGTGTTGAGACACTCTGTGCTCCATGTGGTGTGGTGGTGGCTTGGGATAAGTTTGACAAGGCTGAGTCACCAACTAACATACTGAACTTCTTGGGATCAGTATACCCTGAAAAAGACCAAAGGCCTGCATATGTTTGCATTGACAAAGCCTGCATGGTGTTGCACAAATGTGTGAATGATCCTAGGCTGCATCATATCTGATGAAAAGGTCAAGCATAGCACCGCATGCATGTCCTGCAAAATTCTCTGCTAAGTGTTCTGGGATGGGTGTGACTCCTGAGTGTTGGATTGTAACTGCATTAAGCAGCTCCAGCAAGTGCACCAAGCAGAGTTTGCCTGTCTTCTTTAGCATGCAGAACCAGCAGGACCTATATGAGGAGTTGGATGGCTCATAGACATCTGCATCAATTTTTATCCAGATGATGTCGCAAATCTGGTTGTATAGTCCAGCAGGATTGGAATGTTGTGCTGTACCCACAGCATGTGCAGGATTGTTGGAATTTCTACCAGCATGAAGAATTTGGTCTTGAACCTCCCTCACTCACTGTCATCCCAGGCAAAGGCCTGATCATGTTTAATCATAAAGTGGTGCATAAGCTTCATCTCTTTGGGCCATAGGAATTCACTACCATGTTCTGTCTCCAGTGTTCTCTTGCACTCCTCTGTATAACACCCACATGGCATAAACTTGGGTGGTATCATACTTAATGCAGGTAACTTGGCAAGTGGATTGCCTTTGAATGATGTGGAACTCCTTTGGTAACTGGCTGATAACTGGCTTAACTTTCTTTGTGGTGGGTTTGTACTTTTTCTTTTGTGCTGATAGAAACACAGGTGATATGTTGTTGCAATGCAGATTTGTGGAAGTGGGTGATTTGCGTGGAGCAGAGGTAGCAGAAGCAGAAGTCTTGGAAGCAGAAGTCTCAGATGCGGTAGCATTAAGATAAGCTTGCATGAGCAGATTGCAGCTGTCCATTTTTAAATTCTTGTAGACTTAGTGCAGCACCAAGATAGAGACAAGCAATTTGATTAAGGAATTGTTTTTGGTATATACATGATTGTCAGATTGTAAAGATGATATGGGGGAAATGGCCTGAATAGCTATAAGTTTTTGTGTGATGGGGTTAATGGTTAATATACAGGCTACCTCTCCATGAGTTTCCATTAATTCCTCAAGGCCATCTGAAAATCCTTCTGTTCTTCTTCTTGCATATCATATTTTGGGGAACCACAGGGCTTAGTCAGAATTGTGACAATTTTGTCACTGTTTGGATGGTGATTGTCTGGTCTTTGTTGACATAGTTATGAATGATTGACTTGTTAGGACATTGAACAGGTGGCCTAGTAGAATGTTGCATGTGGGTGAGCAAATCACATGCACCTGGAAGTACAGCTCCACATTACTGAGGCAGAACAGGATATTGTTAGCAATGCCAAGCAATGTGTCAATTTCCCTGTTTGCAGCCTCCATGTCTATTTTGATGGTCAGGTTGTACAATATGCCTAACCTGTTGCTGATCACATCCAGGGTCTATGTGTTACAACTTTACGATTTTCTGGTGACTTTTCCATATTTTTATCTATTTTCTCTGGGGCCCTATGGACGCATAGGTATACAAGACTCGTAGGCGCCAACCCCTATGTCAAGGCGCCCATTGGTTAGGTCAGCGGTTAGTCAGCCAGGGGCTGTGCTGATAAGAAGACAATAAGGACCGGATGGGGACACGGGCATTGTGGAAAGGTGTAGATAGTCGCCATGGTTCCGTTGCTGCGCGCGCATAGCCCTAGGGGCATGAGGCTGCTGCGCACAGACCATGGTTGGAGTATATAAGGTGTTGCGTTGTAGGTAGGAGTCTCTAAGACTCTAGATAGTTTACTCTCACCCAGTATACTACTCTACTGTGTCAATCTATCTCTCTTCTCTTTCATCGTCTCAGTAGAGGCTTGTGGTTGTGTGGGATCCGTCCTAACATAATCTAGAGTCTTTTCAACCACACCCTTCGTCGTTTGACACAGCGCCAAGCACGTCTTGCTCGTTGTCGCTCACAGCATCGAAGCGATCCACCAAAACTTTTTCGTCTGACAAGGTGCTCGTTACACCACAAGACCGTCTTCAGCCTCGATCTGACATAGTCAACAACTGGGTCACGACTGACTCAGGGACCACTTTGTCAACAAAACAGTTCTAGACGAGAGTAGTCGCATCGCTGGTTGTGGACCAGGCAGGGTCGCCCTGGGTAACTACACTAGGACTGCAGAAAAGCTGTTGGAACCGGCAAAGACAATCATCTGTGGTGACCTGTATCAAGGCATACAGTCTCTGAATACCAATCACGTATCAGATCTATTGATCTGAGCACGAGGACATCAGAGTGAAGCACCGGGCAGCACTGCTTTTGGTCTATTGGAGGAATTAAATCGAAGAATCGTGTGCGGGTGCGTTATTGACCGCAACGTAGAGTGACTGTATTAGGAAGTACGGTTACTGAAGAAGAGGCAACATCTCCCTACTTGGGACGTCTTACCAATTTTGGAACACGCTTGGATCTGGGATCCAGAACAATGGAGTCATTGTTCAACTATGTTTTGCCAGGGGCAGCCATGTCCTTGATGGAGATTGGAATCGCTTTCGATCTAGAATGGGCGGCGGGGTGCCCTTTGCCCCAACAACAAACTGAGTCGGCCAAACCGGTCAATTACTGACAAAGTGATGCGCATGTCCGCGCATGGTATTTTTTGGCGTAAGGAGCAGCGCTGTATAGAAAAGCTCAGGCTGTGCAGAGCAGCATACGAATGACAGGTACTTGAGGAAGCGGCCTTCCAAGAGCAGGAAGAGGCATGGGAAATTCTTATGCAAGAGAAGCGCGAGGCGCTTAAACAACAACAGAAGTTCCAACAATTGGAACGAGAACTTGAAGCGGATAGGAGAGTGCTTGAGCAGGTGCTCAGCAGCTGTCGATCAACCAAACGTCAGGGAGGCGGTGTTTGATTCCCCTTCCAACATGATGCTGTTACTACAAGGTTTCAACGTGTTCACTCTGAAACATGACGGTCTGGTCTTAACGGCAAAAGAGTGGAACAAGCTGATGCATGCCTCAAACGGCAACATCAAGGTCAAGCACTCAGGCCAAATGACGCGATACGCCCCTTACATGTATGAATGGAGGAAGGGTCCATCAAGCTCATCTCCGGCTATGGAACCCAACTCCCTGGAAGGTCACACAGGGCCTGACAACGACGGAGTCATGCTTCCGGAATGGATGACTTTATGGATTTGCATTTGGCTGATTGGGGAATTCGGACCAAGAAAGAGTACACGGAGCACTGGGTCAAGAACCAGGAACAGGTCATACTGCCAGGGGCCCGACGAAATGAGGACTGGCCCAACTACCATTGGCGGAAGTCTGGATACTGCTATATGTATCTATTCAAACTGGAATACTATGATCTGTATCACTGGCCCGCCTGGCCCACAGTCACTGAGATCGCTTCATGGAACACTGAGCTCCGAAACCCTTTCGCTCGTTCAGCCTACAGGACAATTGTCAATGGGACCGATTCCATGTCCTGGAAGAATTCATGATCCGGATCAAGACGGCGATGATATCTGGGACTGGGGTAGCATAGACAAATGGTTGCTAGGGGGACCTACAACAAACAAGCTCGCTGGGGTGGCAAGGGCTTCTTTTGCCGAAACAAGAAAAAGAAGAAAGCCCGATCCTACACTGGGTCAACCCTGTCTATCAAATGCGAGGGCGGTGACGCGGAGTTATCCAGTGTCCCTGTACACGTCAGCAAACCTAATCCGGTCTTGTACTTGATCACTGGATCTACCCCGCCTCAGACTTCAAAACAGTCAACGCCACCTCCGGTTCCACCGAAGGTTCCCACATATGCCGAGGCAATCAAAGCTAAGAAAGCGGAATTCAACGCAATCATGCGTACCCGTGGTGGGGATTGGAACTGGCATGACGGACCAGTGACAACGGCAGAGGACCGGATGATAGAGGCGGGACCCAGTAATTTGGATCAGGCACAAAAGTGGCGAGAAATAGACCATTGGTGTAGAATGGTAGCCAATGAAGTAGAACATGCTTATCCGTACCCTGTGGCCCGGTCTAGTAGTGAAATCTTACACCCGGACATTCTGGGATTCTGCTATTTGGTGATGTTTAAGAAACAGCACTGGAACAAGTTTGAATGGCCGGCATATCCACAGATCCAGGAGATCTATCAGTTCGATCATTGTATGAGGGAATTGCAGGCAAATGTGAGAGCACGAAAAAGTCATGGACGCGAGGGATGTATCCATGTGGAATGCGTGTCTCAAGGCCTTAACGCATGGACTCAGATGGAGGATTGGATCCTCAAAGGATATGGCCGCTACCATATTGGTGCTTTTCAATGGACAGTCCAAATGGCTGTAGGACTTAGGGACTTCTTAATTGGATACACGCAAGTCATGCCGCACCCCTTACCGCTGCAAATTCCTTTGACCGGGACGAACCAGGACACTGTAGCTGAAAGGCAACAGCAGATCGACGACATCAAGGAGTCCAGGATGGCAACAGTCAACGGCTTCGGACAACTTCTTACTAATGTGTTGGAAGAGTGGCAGCGCACACACCCTTGTCTGTCACCAGCTCCGTTAACAAAAGCCGAGATGCCAGATCATTTTGAAGGCGATCCGAGTCAAGTGGACAACTGGTTGTGGACAATGGAAGTGTATTTCACATTGGCACGTGAGACAACGGTCCGAAGGCGCATTGTGATCTGTTTATACCGAACCCGAAAAGGAAAAGGAAACCGTGCTGGGGAATGGGCAGGAGTCAAACTCCAGGAAATCCAAAAGGCAGACGAGGAGTATGAAGGGAAGCATGCACGCACCAACAAGGTATCCATCGGATCTTACATGGGCAGAGGTAAATAACGGACACCGAGCTCCATTGCAACCTGAAGATCAACTGTTGCAATGGACACGACCACCCAATGTGAACAAATATCCATGGACAACCTGGGCAGCGTTTAAAACCAAGATGCACGAATTCTTCATGTCTACCGAGACCAAACAACACACAATGGATGACTTAATGAAATTGGAACAACGGAATACTCCAATAGAAGACTATATCATTAAGTTCAACGCGTTGTCACCATTGGTTGGATGGAGGGAAAACACACTCAAGGATCACTTCCTGAATAGGATCAATCCTGCACTAGGTGCGGAATTGATCAGGCACGGGAACTTAGCGGATGATGCGTCCCTGAAAACGATTCAGGATCGAGCAGTGCAATTGGCACGGGTATATCGCAGGGCGAAAGAGGCATATGGCGAAAAGAAAAGCCGTAATGAGTACAAAGAAACACCAGTGGCCAAAGAAAGTAAGGCACCGATTCAGCACAGCATGCCCACCATGGCAACGTCTAGCAGAGATCCTAATGCAATGGACGTTGACAAGGCGAAACGACGGACAGGAGCATGTTACAATTGCGGCAAAGAAGGTCACTTTGCTAGGGACTGCCCCGAACCTAAACGGTTCAACAAGAAAGAGAAAGGGAAAGGCCGTATTCGGGAGTTGAAGGTAGAGGAGCTCACTGAGGAGCAATGGAAGGAGTACAGCAAAGAGAAGGGTTTTGGCGACAGCCAGTAGGCAAGCGTTCAGCGCTGCTGGCTGATAGAGTTTCGATCATGGACAAAGATTCTTGTATTAGTATACCAGAATTATTATATGAATGTTCATCATATGTCCACCAGATCCGAAACTTGAATGTGAGCGCAAAACCCCGGATAAGAACTTGGTCACCTGCATGGGTGTTGCGGAGAATTTGGCAGCAAGATAAAGATACGGCAGTAAGGTGTCTGAAGGAATGGGTTCACAATAAACAACTCACGAGGCAACTGAAAGTTTGGTAGATGAGTTGAACCAACAATCAGAAGCAGAGGCATTGTGGAATCTAACACGTTACAGCAGAGCATCGTCAAAGCTACAGGACGACAGGAAATGAATCTAAAAGGAACTATCATGACAATGGACACGGGGTGCAAATTAATATTATTGCATTAGTAGACTCGGGTTGTACAGGGTCGTGCATCAGTACAGAGTTTGTGGAATGGCACAAACTTAACAAGCGGAAACTCCTTAGACCCATGCCAGTGTATAATGCAGACGGAACCAGAAATGCATTAGGGAGTTTGGAATATATGGTCCAGTTCAAACTACGAATAGGAAGTCACGAGGAAATCATTGAGTGCGGAGTGGCTGGACTAGGAAAAACCGACATCTTCTTGGGGCACGATTGGCTGCAACATCACAACCCAGTAATGGATTGGAAAAGCAAGAAGTGTGATTCACTAGGTGTCCAGGAACATGTTGGGACCGTTCCCATGTGAAAAATCCGGAAGACGAGGTGGATCCTATGGAACCACTAGAGGAAGGCGAAAAACTCTTAGCGGTGCACATTGGAGAACCAGAGCTCAAGCTACAATCTGTAGCCACGGATATTGCGGCTAAGGAAGCTAATGCAGCAAAAAAGGATCACTGGAAGAAGTGGTTCCGGAGCACTATCTTGGGCACCGAAAGGTATTTGAAAAAGAAACCTTCGATGAACTTCCACCACGGCGTCCCTGGGATCATGCCATTGAATTAGTACCAGGATCGAAAGCAGTGGACTGTAAAATATATCCACTGAATAGAGACAAACAGGCCCAACTGGATGAATTCCTGAAGGAAAATTTGGAATCAGGTCGCATTCAACCCAGTAAATCACCTATGGCATCCCCATTCTTCTTTGTTAAGAAAAAAGATGGAAAGTTGCGACCGGTTCAGGATTACTGACGGTTGAATGAAATGACAATTAAAAACCGATACCCATTACCACTCATTGGGGAGTTGGTGGATAAACTGTCGCAGGCCAAGGTCTTTTCAAAGATGGATATCCGATGGGGATACAATAACATACGAATTAAGGAAGGTGACGAATGGAAAGCGGCTTTCCGGACCAATTGCGGACTGTTTGAGCCCTTGGTCATGTTTTTTGGCTTAACCAACTCACCGGCAACATTCCAAACCATGATGAACGACATCTTTCGCCAGGAAATTGCTGAGGGGTGGGTGTCATCTACATGGATGATATTTTGGTCTTTTCAAAATCTCAGAAAGAACATACCAAGCACGTGAACCGTATTCTGGCAAAACTGGAATGTCACAAGCTTTCCCTGAAACCGGAAAAGTGTTGGTTTGACCAACCACAGATCGACTTCTTAAATTGGTTATCAGTACTGATTCAATTCGTATGGAAAAGGGCAAGGTCGAGGCAATTGCATCCTGGCCAGAACCAACCTGTAAAAAGGAGCTGCAGCAATTTTTGGGCTTCATCAACTTTTACGACTTTTGTGCAAGGTTTGCACAGGTGGCTAAGCCACTCACTAAGCTAACAGGCAAAGTTGACTGGTTTGGATGGAAATTCAGTCTCTGGCCTTTCAGGGACTGAAAGACCTTGTGGAGGGAGGTTGTGCTTAAAATTCCGGACGACGAGGGACAGTTTCGGGTCAAAGTGGATGCCTCTGATTTTGCGATTGGGGGAATTTGTCTCAACAAGGAAAAGACCAGCAATGGAGGCCGGTGGCTTTCATTTCCAAGGCCCTCAATGATGCAGAACGGAATTATGAGATCTACAACAAGGAAATGCTAGCAGTGATGCACGCATTTTACAAATGGTCCCATTATCTTAAGGGTGCAAAGGAGATAGTAGAAGTCCTAACGGATCACCAAAATCTGACATACTTCCGAAAAGCACAGAACCTAAACGAAGACAAGCAATGGGTTACGGACTTGCAGGAGTACAACTTCATCATTAAGCATCGTTCAGGCAAATCTAACTCCAAGGCTGATTTACTGTCACGAAGAGCTGGGCATGAATGGGGGCAAAATGACAATGAAGGTGTCATCCTCCTAAAAGAGCACCTATTTGTATGACTGTTAGATGATGACCGAGCTATTGGAACTGCTAAGGGACGTGGCAAAAATTCCAAAACAACAATGGGAGTCACAAGTACGAGAGGGTTTGGAAACAGGAAATCCGGACTACGTCATTGATAAGGGAATGGTACAATGGAAGGACGAATCTACATACCTGCCAACAATAGACTTAGGAGAACTGATCGGATTAATTCACTCGTGGGGACATTTGGGAGTAGTCAAAACACTGGAGTTGATAACTCGGGATTATTGGTGGCGAACATGCGCAAAGACATGAAAAATACATCCCTGGATGCAAAACGTGTCAACGCACTAAACCGGATCGGCAGGCTAGGGCGGCACCACTTCACCTGAATGAGATTCCTTCAGAACCATGGGAAATTGTGTCCGTCGACTTAATTGGACCTTTACCGGAATCAAAGGGCAACAACATGGTCATGGTGGTGGTGGACCAATTCACTAAAAAGGCCTATTTTCCCGACAATGTCAACCATCACATCACAAGGCGTGGCAGTCTTGTTTCGAGATAATGTATTCCGGAGCATGAAATTCCCCGAAAAGTCATCAGTGATCGAGGACCTCAGTTCGTTTCAAAGTTCATGGATGACTTATATGGAATGCTGGGTATCAAGGCGAACTGTTCTACTGCATATCACCCGCAAACAGATGGACAAATGGAAGGGTCAATCAGGAAGTCAAGGATTCCTGACCATGTTTGTAAACCACCGTCAAGACAACTGGAGTGATTGGCTAGCTGTGGCACAGTTCTGCCACAATGATGGGTAACGTGTCAACAGGATATTCACCGTTTTTTATGAACAATGGACGACATCCCAACAAAGGGGTAAACCCACTTTACATGCCTAAGGTGGTCGCAGTTGAGGAACTGGCCAAACAAGTTGAAGAGGTACATTCCAAGGCAACGGAAGCACTGAATAAAACCGCCAAAATTATGAAAAGCGGTATGACAACCATAAAGCACCGGCGCGGGAATATAAACCTGGTGATAAGGTTTACCTCAGTACTGAAAATTTGCCTACCATCCGTGCTACTAAGAAGCTTGATGGCAAATTTGTGGGTCCATTGGAGGTCGTAAAGAAGGTTGGCGCATCTGCATACCAGTTGAAGATTCCCGCATCTTGGAAGGTCTAAACGTGTTCAATGAGATTCACCTCAAACCACATAAGGAGCCGGTGTTCCCACCCAGAAAGACAAAGTAGCTCAACGCAAAGAGCTACAAATGGTGGAAGAATCACAGGATGATGAATACGAGGTGGAGGAAGTCATGGACAGCTGAGTAAGTGGATGTGGCGGTGGACATCTGGAATACCTTGTCAAGTGGAAAAATTATCCTGTAGAAAATCCACTTGGGAACCTGCTGGGAACCTCAATAACGCTAAGAAAGAGGTTCAGAAGTTTCACAAGACAAATCCCAGCGCTCTGCGTCGACTTGTTAACATACGCGACATGGATTACAGACGGTGGCGGAGTCAACCCAGGTGCATGTGCCCAAATGATTGTTTGGATGGGAAGACGGCAAATTCGAGCACGAATACCTCGAAAGGCTAAAGCAAAACTGGCAGCGGTGGAAGGCGACCGCAAGTTGATTTATGATGAACCGGACATGGATCGGGCGTTTGCAAGAGACCTTGCAAAATTCCGAGACGATATCCTTGCACTGACTTCCTGGGACGTGAAGTCTTAAAGGGGGGGTCATGTTATGACTTTACGATTTTCTGGTGACTTTTCCATATTTTTATCTATTTTCTCTGGGGCCCTATGGACGCATAGGTATACAAGACTCGTAGGCGCCAACCCTATGTCAAGGCGCCATTGGTTAGGTCAGCGGTTAGTCAGCCAGGGGCTGTGCTGATAAGAAGACAATAAGGACCGGATGGGGACACGGGCATTGTGGAAAGGTGTAGATAGTTGCCATGGTTCCGTTGCTGCACGCGCATAGCCCTAGGGCATGAGGCTGCTGCGCACAGACCATGGTTGGAGTATATAAGGTGTTGCGTTGTAGGTAGGAGTCTCTAAGACTCTAGATAGTTTACTCTCACCCAGTATACTACTCTACTGTGTCAATCTATCTCTCTCTCTTTCATTGTCTCAGTAGAGGCTTGTGGTTGTGTGGGATCCATCCTAACACTATGATGCAATCACATCTGCACATCCATCTATTAATCTTTGCACACAGTGCATTGAGTGGGATTCCTTTGCAATGCACAACTGAGGCTTGTCGGCCCTTCTATGCAATAGAAGACTTCCACTAGATCTGGCATAACAGAGATCTCATGGACGGTATTTGTGTTGTACAGGCATGCATTGGCAAAGGTGGTGCTGGTGGCTTGCATGGGTACAGGAATGTGATGCAGTGTTAGGTAGTCATAGAGCTTGGTGCAGATTTCTGGAGAGACTGCTAATAACTCCTTGTAACTGATGTGCACTGCATGATTCTGCAAGGTGCATTTGAATAGATTTTGAACAACTTCATTTTGCACTGGTGCCATGGTGGTGTAGGAAGGTCGCTATTTTTAGGTGCAGATCCAAATGGGTGATCTAGCAGTGGCTGGTAACTTGCATCACGGAATTGGAGAATGGATGGATGGCTGGCTTTCTTTTGCTACCTCTGGGGATACAATCTCGTCTGTCTATCTGCATCCTTAGTGCCTGTAGGCCACTTCCTTACCCTTTGTGCACAGTGGAATCTCTACTCAGTCCAACACTATTTTCTTCTTCATCTGGAGCACCACCATTCTTTGCTGAAGCTGTTTCAGCTCTTCTTTGTCCTCTTTGTCCTCAACTGTGGTCCTGTACAATAAGATTGGTGCGGCTGTGTTGGCAATTGTGGGTGTGACTATAGCATTGCTGCGGGTGGTATAATACATTGCAGGATGGGTGTTTGAGTTTGTGGGCAGCGTGTCTGTATGTCAGTAATACTCATTGATGTGTGTTTCCTTCATCATGTTGCTTTGGTTGAAATGTGGTAGGTAATTACCCATGGGTGATGTGATGCAACCCTCCATGTTTTCAGGATTTTTCTGTTTGCCATATATTTTTCCACTTCCAGACAGCAGCTTATAAAGTGTGCTGTTTCTCTGCAAAAGTTACATGCATGGAACCTGCTTGGCTGTGCAGGCTGAGATGTTCCTATAGGATAGCATTAGTGCTGCTTGCTGGGGAACCATATGTGCAGAACTGCAGCACAGATTGCAGAGCACAGTATTGATTTGATGCCATTGCCTGTGTTAGCGTTTGCCTCATGCTCTGCCCTAACTTTTCCAACATCACTGCCATTTCTTCCTGTTTTATGTATTGCATGGTTGCCAGAGGCTTGCTTCTGAACAGAGGAGGCATGGGGATTCAGCTTTCATGGGACAGTGGCTTTATTTATTAGTTTATCATAAAAGGATTGACCTTTGGATTACTTCTTGTGCCACTGCCAGCATTTGCTCCAATAAAAACAGGTCACCACTGATGCACACTAGGTGGACTCAACCTCCAAACCAACCCTAAACCAACAGATGTGCTCAGGTGCTCCTTCAGTGACTGATAAAAGGCACATGAGGGTGTTACAATTTTCCTTTCATATCAGTACCTTGACTCAGTGGACTGCTTTACTTCATCATTATTACTCATACAAACTGCGCATTACATAGCCTGAATGCTTATCTCCTTTCATAGCTTCTTTCATATTCCTTTTCTAAGATAGCTATTATACCTTTCCTTTTATGGTTTCCATTGTTCTCCAGACGTATATAAACCCCATGTACAGTAGAGTAACCTCAGTTCCAACTTAGACAAGTATTGCTCTCAACCTCACTTGATCTCAATGCTCTTCTTCCTCATTGTTCTCAAGACCTTTGTCATCATTTTACTTAGCATCCAGGTGGAGAGGCCTGCTGAACTGCACTAGACAGTTGGGAAATGCTGGGAAATGCTAAAAGAACAAAAGGGGCACAAGATACTGAGAGGACGAGGGCAATAACAGCTGGATGAAGGTTGCAAGAAGGCTTGAGAGCACAAAACTAGGCTCGATGCAATGAGGGGACTGCTGGGTAGGCTCGAGGGAAGCAAGGGAAGCAAGGGGAATGGGGCTTAGAACAAAACTCTGAGAGGGAAACAACTGGGGGGAGCTATCATCTGGTCTCTGTGTTCTCTTTTTTTGTCTATACAGGGGATATCCTATATATAAGTGAAAAAAGGGGAAAGCAATGCAAAAGGGGGTGTGCCTGAAGCTAAAATAACCTATGATTGAACTGCAATGAAACTAATGATGTGGAGCAAGTGAAACATATGCTGTGCAAACCATGGCAACACAATCCTGATGCAAACTGGGCTTTGTGCAACATTCTAGGCTGTGTCTGGGGTCTGTAGGGAGCTGGGGGACCAATAGGCAATGAATGGGGAGCTGCTGGCAATGGGACAAGGGTCAATCAAGGGGCTTGGGATCCTTGGATGGCTTTGAATGGCTAAAGCACCAAATGCACTGGCATGCTCTTGTTCTATCAGGACTACCCTTGCTGTGATGGCTTAGGGCCCCAACAATAGACTTAGGAGGAGAGAAGATGAGGGTAAGGAAACCCAAGAGAACTTGACTGAGGACTCTGGTGATAGTTGCTCAGTTTATATACTACAAGGTGGTCTGTGCACCACTCTAATAATAGTAGCTATGCTGAGTAAGTATGAGTAAAAGAGATAACATAATTGGCCCTGTTGCTGCACATTGGTAAGCCTGAGTCATAGTTCATGAGTCATTGGTCCGGTAGTCCATAATCTAATCTAATCGTAATCTAATCTAACCTTAGCGCTGACTAGATAAGATAGATGCCAACCTGACTAAGATGTTTGGCTACAGCTATAGTAAAATACAAAGAAAAAGAATAAAATGTCTTAGAGATTTGACCATTGAGAACAGGTCATGACATGGTCTGAGGAACACTACTGGATCTCTGGACAAGTTCTGAGATGTTGATTGAAGGTGGGGCTAGTGCTGCTAGGCTTGAACAAGTGGATTGAGATTGCCAATCACTTTGAATGTGTTGCTGAGCTTTGTAGCTGCTTTGAACATGTCTTGTAATTGTCAAAACACTGTGTAGACTTGCTGGATGCTCATCACTGCAATGCACATTTGGGTATTGACTGCACATCCACCTATACATCTCTGTGGCAACATCAACTTGAAAGCCTTTGCAAAAGTACTCACTTTGCTGGTGCACTGATAGCTGGTCATGGCTTACAAGGTACTTGGTGATAACTAGGAACCTTTGATAATATCTGCATAGACTATCCATGGTCTTAACTCCGAGTCTGAGCATTTCCTTGATTAGGCAATCCAAGTGATCTTGCATGTATTGGTGCTTGTTAATGACTCCACTATACAGTATTTGGATAGATCTTTGAATGCATCATAGGTTGCAGGTGCTGGAAATGTTTTGACAGAACCCCATAGCTTGTATTTGGTGTCCTCCAAATAGTGCAGCACATACATTTTCTGTTCCTGTTCCACTATAACCACAGAGTCTCGGTGTTATGAGCTCATGCCCTAACCACAACCTTACAATCCCCCCTAGGGGGCCCACAGGCCTCGTCGCTGGCCAGAGAGTAGAAAGGAGATGACACTGGATAGATTGGGGTAGAGATAAACTATCTGAAGTCTGGGAGACTCCAGCTACAATGTACCTACTTATATACTACTCTATGAGGACCCCTTGTGACTCCAGACCCACCGGCACTCCCCACTCTGACTCACTCTTATTGTTCTTGGTGAGCATGTGCTTGGGCGCTGCCACAGTTGCTGCGCATATGAGCGCATATGGGCGCGGCCACTCTGACTCCACTCATAGACCTCTTCTGGACTGCCCTAGACCCTGACCATAAGGAGCAATGCCTTGAGGCATTGTGCGTTCCCATCGCAATCCTTTATAGACATGCGCGCTGTCTTGCGCCTTTGTCTGATGCATGATGGCTTGATGCGCTGATCCTCCTGATGCACTGATGCCAAGTATGATGCCATCAAGGTGGCGATCCACCTTCCTAGTCTAGCCGTCCTTCCATATATAGTATTGGATGGTTTCTCCAACCATCATCTTGCCCTCTGGTGAGCACTCCCATGTGCTGACTCAACCGTTGGTATCCCATAGTGTCTCATAAGGCCCCTGGCCCGTTATAATGCATATAGAAGTCATCCCAGATGACTGTAAGGCGAAACCCAAATTTGAGGGGCTAGGATTGCGATCCTAACACTCGGAAAGTAATTCTAATTCCACAAAGTACCTAGGAAGGCAACGCAGCTGAGTGGAATCAAAAAGGGAGTAAAATGGCTGTACTGCACAGGCATAGATTTATGCAATGGTGGATTCAGATTAGCAGCCATTGCAGATAGTTTGGCTGGAATGCAAGGTGTGGGTTTGGTTGAGAAATAGGGTTAATTGGCAGCACAGAACTGGAAAGGTCTGCTGCTGGACTGCTGAGCTTGATACTACTGTGCAGAGGTGAGGGTGCAGACTGTGCAAAGATAAGGATGAGAGTGGGCTGCTGGAGCAATTGCTGTCCTGGGGATTATCTGCAGGTTGTGTGATATCCTCCAAGTCATGAAGTGAGCTTGGATCCGCAGTCTCTGCACTGGCAGTGGTTTGAGATGAGGACACTACAGGTTGTGTGAGCAACTTGTTTATCCTTTCCATATGCTGAAATTCTGGCAAGAGTCCTAGATTGCAGTGGGATTGGCAACCAAAGCTAGTGGTGTGCTTAAAGATCTCCATTAGTGCTTGGCTAGGGTCCTGCTGTAAAAGGTGTTGCATGGTTTCTGCTCCCTGTTTCAATGACTTGTACCAGTCAGTGACTACATCACTGGTGTAGGGTGATACTGCAAGATGTCCAGGAAATTCTTGCTTGCAAGGTGATTCTGGTGGAGTAGATGGTGGAATTTTCTTTAAAAAGCCTCACTGGGGCAGCCAATATAACAAGCTCTGACCTATCAAAGCGACAGGCAGACAGGGGTTTTGTGAGTGAGGTAAAGTTTTCCTGTCAATTCCAGTTCTGGAAGCACACTGTGCAAAGGTATAATGCAAATGGATGCAAGTAAATGCAGACAAATGTGAACAAATGCAGACAAATGCATATGTGAGTGGACAAGTAGTAATGCACACAGATAATGCAAAAGAATGATAAACAAATAAGTGGATACTCAATGTGCGTGGTGGCCACATGATGATAGCTGTGTTTGAGAGAGCAGAAGTTTGTAGGGCAAAGGCCTGTAGCTGTCACAGATGATGTTGAGGGCAGATAATGCAAGAGTATAGCAAATGTTGGACACTGTAAATAACAATGTGGAGAGGAAACTCACAAGTGAAAAAGAGAATGAAGGCAAAGCAAATGCAAAGGGGAAACTTGAATGGATATGATATATTATTCTCTACTACAAGACATTGTGGTTTATATACATTTTTCTATGCTACCAATGCGAGTGGACTCTGAAACTCTGAAACTTTTCTCCATGTACACACATTGTCTTGCTGTCCCAATCCGTTATCTTGAAAGACTCCTTCTGATGTGGCTTGGTGCACAACATTTTCCTAGTATTTTCATCCTGCATGCAACTCTGTAGTGGAACCCTGATTGTATGGTCACTGTCCCTAAGGGCATTTTGAACACTAATGTGACAGCTGACAATTGAGCTCCAGTGTCTCTATTGATTACTGCTGATGTGTTCCCTGGTGACCAAGCCAGTTAATGGAATTCTTCCAATTGCACTCCATATAGCCTTCCCATTGTATTCTCTAATTGACACAAACTGTTGTGAAGATTTTGTTCTGGTATCCTGGGTGGGCTATTGACTTCATCCATTGATCATTTGCAGATGCAGATGCAGATCTCAATTGTGGTATCCGGAAGGCAGACTTGCCTATCATGGAAGTGGCAGTGCAGAGCTGTCACATGTGGCAGTAAACTCCCAATGTGGAACATCCATTAGTCAGCACAGGCTTTTGGATAATTGGATTTGTGCTCAGTAGTTGTCAAGCACAACAGTGCTTGCTGGTAATGTGGAAGGGTGCAGATTATACTGCGGCTGTCATGTGGCTTACCCTGCGGATGTGTGCACGGTATTCAATATGCAAGGTCTGTGGATCTGTGCTGTATCAGATAATTAGTGTCAGGTTCAGTGCATGTGTATAACCCCAAGGATGATAGGACTTCTCTTGCATAGCATGATGCATATACATGGCAAGGTTGCTACACAGTCACAGTGGGACACTGCTCATCACTGTATATACAGTGACTCAAAAAACCCTTTCAATGTTGGCAGCTTTGAGAGTAAATGATTTCTACCTCATCATATAAAAATGGGATAAATATAAGAAATTCAAGGTAGGCCTTCCACCATGTAAGCATTATGTAATAAATCACATTTTACATAATACCCCATTTTAGATGAGATATAAATAGTTCAATAAGGCTACCTCATTGAAAGGGTTTTTTTGCAGGCAACTCTAGTACTTAGTGTAACCACCTTTTGCCCTTAAAACTGCTTCAACCCTCCTGGGCATACTTTCAATTAACTTTTGGCACTCCTCTGCTGGTATTTTGTCCCATTCAACTTGTATCCTTTCCCACAACTTGTTGATTCCCCTTGCTGGCTCCTCATACTCCCCTAACTTCCTCTTGAGGTGACTCCACAGATGTTCAATAGGATTCAAGTCTGGGGATTGTGCAGGCCATGTGAGTACCTGCATGTCATGATCTTGGAACCACTCCTTGGCCTTCCTGCAGGTATGCTTTGGGTCATTGTCTTGCTGAAATATGATGTTGTCAGCAGTAACACCATAGAAGTTCATGGTAGCTTGGAGCTCATCATCCAGAATTGAGATGTAAAGGTCACCATCCATCCTCCCATCAATCTTGGTTGCATAGCCCACTCCTTCCCAAGTCATGCAACCCCAAATCATGACTGAGCCTCCCCCATACTTCATTGTTTTCTCCACCAGTCTCTCACTCAGGTTCTCCCCACTCCTCTTCCATGCCCATTTCCTTCCATCTGACCCTAACCTGTTGATTTTGGTTTCATCTGACCATGTTACCCTCTTCCAGTCATCCACAGTCCAGTACTGGTGGGCTAGAGCAAAGTCCTGCCTGGCCTGCATGTGCTTCTTGGATAAGAATGGTCTCTTCTGTTTCACCACTGCCTTCATGCCCATCTTCTTCAAGTGATTTCTGACTGTCTGTGGAGAGAGAGGTTGGCTGATATGGTAGAAAGGGATTTTGCAATGGCTGTGGCTGTCTCTGCCCTTCTGGAGCTGATGAGATGGGTGGCATGACAGAGATTGGTCAGGGAAAGCTTTTTAGGACACCCTCCAATGGATTTTGAGAGGTGAGAACAATGCTTGGTGCAAAGTCTGGAGATGGTACTGAGGCTGTAGCCAGTGGTAGAAGCAATATGAGAGGCTGTGTGGCCAGCATCAAGTAGAGAGAGGATATGCTGCTGTTTGGTTTGTGAAAGGGTGTGCATGATGGTTATGGAACTGGTTAAAGGTAAAAAATAATGTTATCCACTTGCATTCAACATGGTCACATGATATGGTTCAATATTGTCAACAAAGTCATGTGATCCAGCCCTCTGGCACTTTGGCAAAAAAAACCCTTTCAATGAGGTATGTCAACCAAGCCATTTTTATCTCATCAAAGAACAGTGCTTATGTAACATGTGATTTATTACATAATGCTGATATGGTAGAGGATCTACCCTGATTTGTTGATATTTCTCTCAACTTTATCTGATGAGGTATAAATCATTTGTTCCTGAAGCTGGCAACATTGAAAGGGTTTTTTGAGTCACTGTAGTATTGGCTAGTTCCTCCAAGCATCATCTTGTCCTCTGGTGAGTGCTCCCATGTGCTGACTCAACCATTGGTGTCTCCTAGTGTCCCATAAGGCCCCTGGCCCAATATAATGTGTATAGCAGTCATCCCAGATGACTGTAGAGTAAACTGAAATTGAGGGGCTAGGATTGCAATCCTACATAATGTTACAGTTCTCTTTTCGTTTCGTCTCCATGTCTCAGTGAACCGTTTCATCATCATCATTACTGCGCAGTGTACAGCATGGATGCTATCTCCTTTTCGTAGCTACCTTCATATTTCCTTTCATAGATAGCTACAGCTTTGTTCCCTTTATGGTTTCTTTTGTTCTCCAAAACGTATATAAACCCCATGTACTGTAGAGTAACCTCAGTTCCAACTTAGACGGTTTTGCTCTCAACCTCGCTTGAACTCGACGCTCTTCTTCTTTGCCATTCTCAAGACCTTTGTCATCGTTTGACTTAGTGTCTAAACTCTTTGTCCAGTGGCTGGGAGTGGACCGAGACTCTGCTTGTTACTGTTGACTTAGAACGAACCACGACAAGGGCATCGTCCATAACACAAGTTGGAACTCAGGAACTGCTCAGTGCTTCATCACTAGCCAGACACCATTGAGACCCGAACCTCCCAGATCAGACCGCCAAACGACTCCGTTCGTTATAGGCAAAAGTACTACCTTGGACGAAGGGAAGTCTATCCTTCTATGACAAACGAAGGGTGGTATTACGTTTCAACCACTAAGAAAAAGAACCAGCAAGTCCCAGAAAGTTTCTTTGAAGGAGAATACAGAGAAGGAAATCCTGACGAAGAATTACCAGCAGAAACTTGGATTAATTGGCATAACGAAGAAAACAATTCAGATAGCCGATTATTTTTCCACCAAACAAAGAACCAGAACTCACTTGGTGGCACGAATTTCGAGATACTGAGGATCTAACTGACGGGGTCTTCTCTGCACTCGAGGAATCCACTCATGCCAAGTGGAACAAATACAAGGAACAACAGCAGATCGAACTAGATCTAGATTTTGACAACGAACCGAAACAAGGAGAAAGCTCGAAACAAGCAACAGAACCGAAACAGGAACCTGAAACTGAAACAAAAAAGGATATGGCAGACGAAAAGGAAACATCTCCAAAGGGATAAAGGGAATCTCCATTGAGAAATTCAAAGGACAACGATCCAAAGCGAAACATTTCATCTATGCGTTTGATGACACCTTCAATCTAGATGAAGAACGATTTACCACTGCCAAGAAGAAAATCAAATACGTTTTCCTACACTTAGGAGAGGAATTAGACGATTGGAAATCCAATATCCGAGAGGAATTGGATGAGGCGACTACAGACAAAGGAAAGAAAAAGGAAGAAGGAACAACGCTCTCTTGGGATAGCTACAGCAGTTTCAAAAAGCGATTCTTAGCCGATTGGGGCGAATCAGACACCACAGCCAGGACCCTGAATGATCTAGATAAAGTCAAAGTGGGCGGAGACATTGATATCCCCACTTACATTCAGAAATTCCGATCACTTATTCAGTCAACCGGAATCACAGGGTTCATGGCGCAATGAATCTATTTCTGTAAAGGACTCCCAGCATCAGTTGCAGCAAAGATCATTGAAAATCCTGCAGTCATCAATATGGAAACAGCCTATGATGCTGTGGAGCGATTACACAATGCTTGGGAAACCCTGAAACTGATGAACCGATCCTCTGGATCAGGAAACACGGAGAGACGTTTCAAATTTAACCAAAACTCAAGGAACTTGGCATCAGGATCAAAAGGAGTCAATGCTAACTACTGGACGCCTTTCAGATGCCCAAAAAGAGGAATATCAGAAAACCGGCAAGTGTTTTCGATGCGGAACTCAGGGACACATATCCAGGGATTGCCCAAAAAGGGAACGCCCAGACAACACCCAACAAACCATCTCCTCCTCAGAATTGCACTATTAGAACTATAGAGGAAACGACCTCAGAGGAATCAACTGCCCAACGCATTAGGGCACTATTGAAAGCACTCCCAGATGAGGAACGCAAGAATACCCTCCAAGAATTAGAAACAGAGGGTTTTTAAGAAGGAGACGCCAGAAAGCAGTTGACACCTCCCATAAAGTTGAACAGTTAGCACTCGATTCTGTAATCATACAATCCAATAATGATAAACAGATTTCAATCAATGTGCAAATGAACAATAAACCCGCTGAAATATCTGCCCTCATTGATTGTGGAGCAGAAGGAAACTTCATTGACGAATGCGTATCAAAAGATTGGCCAAAAGAAAAACTGAAACAACTGATTAAAGTCAAGAATGCTGACGGAACTATTAACCAAAATGGCATAATCACACATCGAACTTATCTCACCTATTCTATCAATGGAAAACCATATGATAATTGGTTATGGATCACGAGCTTAGGGGATCAAGAAATCATCTTTGGAATACCATGGCTGGAAAAGCATAACCCGATTATTGATTGGCAAAAGAAAACCCTCCAAATAAATGACGATTCAAAAGATGACAAACCCATTTGGCGCATGGCGCTTGATACTCAACAATGGGGAGAAGACGAATACTGGATAAGAGTAAAAACATCGGCATCACAAGTGTTTGAACACCAAGCAAAACGCGACAAAACGCCAACTGTCTTACCACCCGAATACCTTCCCTGGCAGTCTACCTTTGAGAAAAAGGCGTCGGAGCGTTTCCCATCATCACATCCATGGGACCATGCAATTGAACTCAAAACTGGATTTACGCCGAAAGTTAGCAAAATCTATCCACTATCACTAAAAGAACAGTCAACACTCGATGAATGGATTAAGGAGCAATTAGATAAAGGATATATTCGACCATCCAAATCGCCACAAGCATCACCATTTTTCTTTGTTTCAAAGAAAGAAAGTGGCGCCCTTAGACCCTGCCAGGACTATCGTTACCTTAACAAATGGACGATCAAAAACGCCTATCCATTACCCCTAGTCTCAGACCTAATGACAAAATTAGAAGGCACAAACTATTTCACTAAACTTGATTTGCGCTGGGGTTATAACAATGTTCGAATTAAAGAAGGCGATGAATGGAAAGCTGCCTTCATTACGAATCGTGGTTTATATGAACCAACAGTAATGTTCTTCGGCCTTTGCAATTCGCCCTCAACATTTCAGACTATGATGAACGAATACTTCCAGGATATGATTAACGAAGGATGGCTCATTATCTATATGGACGATATTCTGATTTGTGGGAAAACAAAAGAAGAAATACAGAAACAAACCAAACGAGTCCTGAAGCGTTTACAGGAGAAGGACCTATTTTTGAAACTGGAAAAATGCAAATTTTGCATTCAAGAGGTGAATTCTTGGGCATGGTCATTACACCTGGTCATATTCAGATGGATCCGGTCAAACTTGCTGGTATCAGAGACTGGCCAACCCCCACAACAGTCAAACAAGTTAGATCTTTCCTCGGATCGGAAATTTCTATAGACGATTCATCGGCAACTTTGCTGCTATAGCAAAACCGTTGACGGACTTGACTAAGAAAGGTTTAACCTTCAGTTGGACGCTTGATTGTCAGATGGCTTTTGATGAATTGAAACGAAAATTTTCGTCAATGCCAGTCCTATGCATGCCAGACCCCACAAGGCCATTTATCCTACAAACAGACGCCTCCAATAAGGCCACTGGAGCAGTATTGAAACAAGCCAACACCTCCGGATCCCTCCATCCTTGTGGCTTTATATCACACGCCTTAACCACAACAGAACAGAATTACCAAATCTATGACCGAGAACTACTGGCTATTATTAAAGGATTACAAGCATGGCGACATTTGCTGCATGGATCTCCGCATCCAATTATAGTCCATTGCGATCACAAAAACCTTTCATTCTATAGAACCCCGCAACGGTTAACACCCCGACAAGCTGTTGGTCTATGATGCTATCGGAATTTGGCCTGAAGATAGAGCACGTACCAGGGACAAAAATGTTTGAAGCAGATGCATTATCCCGCTGTCCTGATCATATGAAAGATGATGACATGCTGGACAATGTTATCATGTTACCAATAACAAGTTTATTTGCCTTATTGCTACAGACCTTGCTCAGAAAAATCCGAGATGCCACGTCACTTGACAGCTTTGGAAAAACCATCATTGAAGTCATAGAAATGCAACGCGCTCCACCTATCAAATCCAAACTCCAGGATTGGGCGTTTGTCGATGGCATCATTCGATACATTGATAGGGCATATATCCCTGACCTCGGAACACTTCGCACGAGTATTATTAAAACAGTTCATGAATTGCCTACTTCCAGACACCCTGGACGCTTGAAAATGTTAGAATTATTACAACGAGATTACTGGTGGCCAGGAATGTATAAACACATCAAGGAATGGATCACCGGATGCGCCACATGTCAGCAAATGAAAGTGAACACTCACCCCAACACCCCAGCCCTCTTACCAATCGGGTCTAAAGCGACTCAACCATTTCAACAAGTAACCTTAGATTTTATTACCGATCTTCCCATTTCCGATGGATTTGACTCGATTTTGGTCACGGTGGACCATGGTCTTACAAAGGGGGTAATTCTTACTCCTTGCAAGAAAACCATCGATGCATTAGGGATGGCAGACCTCTACATCTCCGAAATATTCAAACACTTTGGTCTACCAGATGTACTTATTTCGGATTGAGGACCACAGTTCTCAGCCAAAGTCTTCCAAGAAATCAGAAAAACATTAGGAATCGATCATAGGATGAGCACTGCGTACCATCCGCAACTGATGGAGAACAAACGAGTCAATCAGGAACTAGAAGTATATCTTCGAATATTCTGCGCAAACGAAGCCCATACTTGGAAACAACTATTACCAATTGCTGTATTTGCCCATAACAATCGCCATCATGATTCAGTTAAAGCATCGGCCTTTCCAGCTCATGTATGGACACAACCCTGTTGCACTACCTACTGCGCAGAAAATGACAACACCAGCAGCAGAAGAACGACTACAGATGTTACGAAAAGCTAGGGAAGAGGTGCTTGCAGCGCATGAACTAGCTAGACAAATGGTGGCTAGACGAATTAGAGACAAATCAATCAAATTGAAATAGGAGACAAAGTTTGGCTTGAAAACAGAAATCTTAATATTCCATACCAGTCCAGGAAGCTAGCGCCGAAACAAGAAGGACCCTTCCCCATTGAGCAAGTCTTAGGACCAGTAACGTATAAGCTCAAACTTCCGAAACAATGGCGCATTCATCCAGTCTTTCACACATCACTCCTTATGCCATATAGGGAGACTGAAACACATGGACCAAATTACACAGCCCCACCTCCTGATCTTGTAAATGGACAAGAAGAGTTTGAAGTCGAAGCAGTTCTTGCACACCGAAAGCATGGAGCAGGATATCAATATTTGGTTAAATGGAAAAACTATGGTCCGAATGACAACTCCTGGGAACCAGAACGCAATCTAGGCAATGCTGGATATCTTGCAAGCATATAAACAGAGAAGACAGTTGTAAAATACCCATGTCTTGTTACTGTAACCACCGAATCCTTAAACAAAACATCGATACATGAAGAAATACTGTTCTACTTGAGGACGATATTCTCCAAAACTTTACAAAAGATTTTGAGGACGGATCATTAAAATTCCTATCTATGCCCTCCAACTTCTCCATTAGGATTACCACGATTCTCCAAAATCATCCGGACAAGAGCAGTCCGACAAACTGCACCTAGAGCCTGAGACTAACCACCGGACACCTAACACATCCACAAGGGCACGTAGAGTTCCCATTTAACGCTCGCCTTCACTATCTCCCAAAATACATGGATCTTACATTCGATCCTGAGGAATTACCATATTATCCTGAGGCTAGATCATATCTTCCATCACCCAACGTACCTCTGAATCACAGATATGAGGTGTATGCTGAGATGGCCCTTCAAAGAGAAGACCCAGGAAAATACGCCTTCATTCAAAATCTAAAACGCGCTGGCAAAGAAATCGAAATATACTGCTGGGTTTCTGATCGGCATGTCCCAAATGCACAAGCAAATTTTGATGACGCAATGGACAGCCTGGATTTCCTGAACGCATTTGTTGACGACCCTGTTGTTCCTGATGCACCGGAACAAGCCATCACACAAGGCAATGACCCTATCACAGACACCGAGCATGAGAACGAGGTTTCCACTGTTACCAGGAATGAATTAAGTGAATCAGAAGAATCTGATAGAGAACTCAAATACGTTCCCACCATCAGAGCGCCCTGCGTCATCTACCAATTTTCAGAAGAAGAGCTCCTGACTGTCAATTATGATGACGAAGTGTTTAATTGAACATAAAAGGACGCTTTGGAGCACATTGGATTCCCCAACTTATTTGTCACATCATGCCGCTTTCTTCACCACCATCGCCTATCTCATTGCCTTGCCTTTGCCCTCCTGGTCACAGCATGTGGCCATTACTACATTGAACCTGTTGCCGTCCTCTCGCCCTTCCTTGCCACCGCCCAGGACCTCCCCTCGAGGTCTTTGTTAATACTACCATCACCATCGACGACTTCGAATTGCTGACCTCCCTGAAACTGGCCAACACCATCACCGTCCCTCTCGCACCTACTCCGCCTATTGTCACTCACCCCCGCAACGCCATGCTCGACAATGTCAGTGACAACCTCGCCACCTTGATCACCTACTTCAACTTATTCTCCAAGCCCCTTGATTTTATCACCGCCCTCACCCTCACTACCGACCCACACACCCTTACTTATGAAGAACGGGACGCAATGCTCGCTCAAGCAAAACAGTTACAGCAAGCAATTCAGAGCTTACAGTGGCGAGTGGAGACTGCTGACAAGGACGTCGGCAATATTGTCAGTTGGCTGGAATCTCGGCAGGACCACGGCTGGACAAACTCATGGTAGAAGTTGGCGACTTCTCGCATACGAAGGGGGTAATGTTACAGTTCTCTTTTCGTTTCATCTCCATGTCTCAGTGAACCGTTTCATCATCATCATTACTGCGCAGTGTAAAGCATGGACACTATCTCCTTTTCATAGCTACCTTCATATTTCCTTTCATAGATAGATACAGCTTTGTTCCCTTTATGGTTTCTTTTGTTCTCCAAAATGTATATAAACCCCATGTACTGTAGAGTAACCTCAGTTCCAACTTAGACGAGTTTTGCTCTCAACCTCGCTTGAACTGACGCTCTTCTTCTTTGCCATTCTCAAGACCTTTGTCATGTTTGACTTAGTGTCTAAACTCTTTGTCCAGTGGCTGGGAGTGGACCGAGACTCTGCTTGTCACTGTTGACTTAGAACGAACCACGACAAGGGCATCGTCCGTAACACATAACAATTAAGTCTTGATGGACCTGTGCCAGATCATGCCTATATCATTGTGAACATGGTCAGCCAGTCCATTTTCTCATCGGCATTGGTTGGCGGTTGTGTGCTGCCTGTCTTGCTTGCTCCTTCACCTTTCCTCCTCCCACCGTGTCCTTGCCTACCTATCCACCCCTCATTCTGCTGCCTTTTCCCCTCCTTCCTGTCCCTCATCATTGATGTATCACATGTAGGCATGCTTGCGGCCATTGGTCACTGTGGTGTTGGCCTGTGATGTGTGACATTACGGTCTGTGACCATATGTTGAGTTTTGGCTTGGTTCACATAGTTATGGGTAATAAATGGTGTGGCTTGACATAGACTGTGCTCAGAGTGGATATGAGGGTGTGTAGAGTGCCTGTAAGTGTGTGTGCCATGACTTCAGCTATTGGGCATTTTTGTTCATGGTGTCACATTGTTGAGTTGTCAAGTGGTGCTTGGATCTCCATCATGTCAATGGTGTCATAATGACATTGATGATACCTTTATTGAGTTTTGACTCATTCCATGATCCATGCCCCCATTATGGCATTGTCAACCATGAGATATAGCTTTGTTGAACAGGGCTAGTGACCCATGATGTGGCTGTGGAATGGTTGAACTTGCCATTTTTGTCATGTTCCTTTGTCAATCCTGTCAGCAACATGTTTTGCTGCTACCATGTTGGATTCCAAGGTTTGGATCTTGTGACCCAGATTGAAGGAAGTGTCCATCAGTGGACAACAAGTGTTGGGCCCATTCCGAGGTGATGAGTTCAACTCATCGCCAGTTGTGTGTGTGTAAATAAATACAAACAATCTAACTACCATATATGTATGTTAGTCATGCTTGTAGTGTCTGAATATAAATATGAATATTCCAACATTCCATGGCTTGTTATTACTGTTTTTCCAAATCTCCAATGCCATATATACAGATCCCCCAAAAATACATTCTAATGCACTCAGATCATTATAAAAAGACACTTTATTCCAGTTCTAATGCATAATCCTGATGTTACTTGCCCCAAACTCAGCAAGTTATGCCAATTTCTTTTTGGTGCGCGTTTTTTCAATTTTTTCTCACAGCATCAACTTATGTGAAAAAGGCAGTAAATAATTTAAAAAAATGGATGAAAACTGTTATTATGATATATGCAATAATGTAACAGGCAATTGGGGGTGCATGAAGCCTTTACAATCAGCCCTGTTATCTGCAAAGTGGCCCAAAATCTGTGTCTTTTTTTTGGTAGTGGTGTGACAAAACCACAACATGATTAAAGACCTGCTGGTTCTGGGAAAGTTTTGATTTCATTGTCTTTCAACAACACACAACTCCAATGCATGACACCAGATGTTTACTCTATCTTCCCAGAAAATCTGTCACAAGGGTGACAGAAATGGTATCCCTGCTAACATTAAGTGATCATTTATCCCATGATTGGGTTAGCATCCATTCATAGGCATGAGAGAAAGTCAAACACAGATCACATAATCAGCTATAGATCTCATTGGTGATAGAGGGCCATTGGCCATATCTTTGATCCAATATCTTATTAGCCAATTTATCACACTTAAACTATTTATAATACACAGTAGACTACTACCCTCAACACCCTGATGAGCATTTAAAGGCAGTTGCCAGGGCCATAACCTATTGAATCAAGGGGACAGCAGTGCAACATATCAAACTAAGTAAGGATTCAATTACAGTTTGTTACTGCCTTAATCAAGCTGTAATGTTAGTTGTAACTGAGGGGAGAGTCCGAGCCCTCTTATATATGTTTAGAACTAACTAAGTAACAGTGGTTCTATATTCTATACAGTGGACCAAGCAGAGGGTGATGGAGGCTCAAGGTTGCAA